>SDVV010036146.1:0-10980 GCA_016164225.1 Gammarus roeselii
GATATACAGCGACTGAGTCAGACACACTAACAAATAACATACTTCCTCACAAGATCAATTTGTCTTAACCTACAACTACAATGTCCGAGATATACAGCGACTGAGTCAGACACATTAAGAAATAATATACTTCCTGCCCAAAAATTTGCGTTCTCGCGCCCCTAATTATGGCCTATCTTATTCCTTCACATTTGCGTGCTCGCGCCGCTAATTATGACCAATCTTATTCCTTCAGTAGGCCATCTTGTACCCCTAATTAAGGCCTATCTAATTTCTTCAGTAGGCCATTTTGTCGTTATATAAATTTGCGTTCATGGGAAAATGGGCGTGCAAAAATTCGTAGACACCCCAAAAATTTGCGTTCTTGCATCACCCAAAAATTTGCGTTCATGCAGTACCCAAGAATTTGCGTTCTTGCAGTACCCAAAAAGTTTGCGTTCTTGCAGTCATATACTCTGCTTCAAAAACACGTCCTCATAGACAAAATACTCGTTACGCACAGCCATCCAAATATCAAGAATTGCCTTGATAATTTCCTCTCTGCCTGATATGCACACTTGGTCTTCAATAACAAGTCATCTCTGACACGCTACTTCCCCTATATAATCCACATCTGCTCATACGCGGATCACAAGTCGTTCGGAAGCCTTCGTGGAGGAAAAAGCGTAAGTTTACTAAACGTAATACAGATTGTTTAGTTGAGGCGCTTGACAGGGAAGAACTCTGAATCGCCTCGTCTCTCAACCACTTTTTCATTATTAGCTGCCATCTCTGCGCTTCTCATTGTTCTATTTTTGGCGGTTGGCTGGGAAGAACTCGGAATCGCCTCGTCTCTCAACCACTTCCTCATTATTAGCTGCAATCTCTGCGCTTCTCAGTGTTCTACTCTTGTTCACTGCATGGCAACCCGGCGGTTTCTGTAATTCATCGTAAGGTAGGTATACCATAACATGTCCTGTCGCGTCCCTCACTCTGGGCAGGAATACCATTACGTGTCTAGCCGCTGCCCCAACTTTTGGTAGGAATACCATAACATGTTCTGTTGATATTCTCACGGTTGGAAGGAATGTCATTGCTGGAGTGTAACTTTTTTTTTACTTTGTCTTCTTGTCGTTTCTCTGACTGTCACTCTAGTTTAATCTTCTCGCTGCTCCCACTCATGGTAGGAATACCATTCTGGCAGTCACGTTACACGTCTCCTGTCATTCTCCTTGCGCTGATGGAAGTCCTAGGTTGACTTGCAAGCCGGTGGTGCTGAGCCAGAAGGCTCCGATACAAATTTCTGGCTCAGACATAGTGCGCTGGATCGAAGGTGGTTGTACATGGATGTTTCTTTGTCTCATTTCCTTGTTTGACACTTATAGTATTGCTGGCTCAGACATAGTGCGCTTGATCGTATGTGGTTCTACATGGATGTTTTTTTGTCTCATTCCCTTGTTTCAACATTAGACGTCTTGTATAAATAAATAAATTATGAATTCGAAAGTTTATTCATACACAGATGGAATAATTTATATAAGGTAAACCTAAAATAGGTAAAATGATAAGATAAAAACTTGTAACAGTAATTGGAGCAGTGTGCAAGCAATAGGGAGGCATCTTAATTTCCCAGCAGAACGTTCGAACACGACTGTTGCCGAAACATGTCACGACGAGAAAGCTATCAGGGAAGTTTTAATGCTCACAATAAATATGCAATGTATCCTGTTGACATAAGGTGTTATGATCTGACATTGAGATCTTTTATATAACAATTAGTTAAAGTGAGAATTGCTAATTCAGCTGTACAGTCATTGGGTAGCAAAGAATGCAACGGTATAAGTGGGCCTATGTGAGACAGAGAGTCACTGACAAAACAAGAAAGAGAAAATACCATTAATATAATATGATGTCAGGATGTTCTAAAGAAGATTATCAACTTGGGAATTTAATTGTTATTGAGTGGAACGGAGTTTGTTATTGAAAGAAAATGAAATCCTTTACTGGAAGATAATTGAGAATGGAACAATTTGCGAAGATGTGTTGGATCTTTGTACAGGAGAAAGAAGAATTCTGAAGGTTGTAAAACGTAAGATTGTTTCACCCTCATCACGAAACAAGCAAAGGAAGAAGCAACGTAGTTGAAAGTTTAAATTATTCAGCTGACTATATCAATGTTATTGCTTCTCTACAGAAGGTTTTATGCATTATAGGGTTTTAACCAAAAGCTGCCGTCTTTTGACCAAATTACTATGTGTTCTCGGTACTTCGCCACTTGCAACCTTGGGAAGTCTGAACTACTCCTCCCATTAATATCAAACATTACGTTAGCGACGGCGCTTGGCACGAGAGTATCAAATTACACTTGCAGAGTTTCGCACTCTTTATCTAAATTGACTTCGTAGAAATCGAACAAAGTAATGGAAACCTGTAATATTACAAAATTATTACATGAAATACATAGTTGAAAAAATGATTTCAATATTAGCTACAAAAAACAAAATTAGCTGCTGAGTTTGCAGTAAATCTTGATTTTTTAAAATAAATACCAAAATAAATGAATAAAAATTAGCAATCCCTCCTCCTACGGGTTTAAAGTGATCATGTCATGTTGTATTTAATTTGAACGTTTTCTTATTATATATATGAATGTATTATATTCTTGATGCATTTTTTTACTCTTACCTTGAATTCTTAAACTTATAAGAAGCGATTTTCAGAAAAAAAATCGTATGTCCTACAGCTATCAAGGCATCATATCATCTAATACATCTCAGGAAAGGTATTGTGAAAATAATTTTAATATCAAACTTCTCGTTGCCACGGTAAATATGAACATTCTGACGCCTGGCGGCAAAGCTGTTTACGGAATCGCTATTTTTTATATTTGTTTTACCGGTTTGTTCTTCCCTCCTTTTTCTCCTTCCCTCCGGCCCTCCCTCCTGTTTTTGGCATACTCGTACCAAGTATTTCTTCGAACCCTTCTTTCCTTCCCTCTCCCTCCCGTTTCTGTCGGGCTCGTACCAACCTTTCCTGCCTTCCCTCTCCCTCCCGTTTCTGTCGGGCCCTTACCAAGCATTCCTTCCAGCCCTTCTTTCCTTCTCTCTCCCTCTCGTTTCTGTCGGTTTCGTACCAACCCTTCCTTCCTTCCCTCTCTCCGTTTCTGTCTGGCCCGTACCAAGTATTCATTCCAACCCTTCCTTCCTTCCCCCTCTCTCCCGTTTGTTACGAGGTTTTATAGATATTAGTCTTTAATTAAGACTTAAAAGTGGTGCTAGGTTGTTATGATGACAAGGTATGGTTTTCATATTATTTTGTATAATATAACATGAACACATAAACAGGGTAGCTACATGTCAAGGGTGCGTGATTAATATTGTTAAACAGTTAAGATTATGTAATAACGATTAATAGTTCAAGAACACTGAATAATGGTACCCTAAATACTCGTAGGCTTATAATTGTAAGCAAGTAGAGAGACAAAAAAAGAAGGTGCGTTGTGTTAAGTTATGTCAAGTCCACATGTTATAATTGAACCTTTGAACAAACATGAATAAACAAAAAATGAAGATGACAAGCCTACCCTGAAGATAAGAACATATTTACCAAATTGTAGACAAATACAAATTACACGGAGTTAATAACGACGTACGGAACACCTATATTTACCACACGTATTTAACAGAGATAACCAGACTGGCACTGATCTAATGGGCTCACCTCCTCCCGTGCTGTCAGTCGCCGATGTGATGACCCAATTCTTTAACTACCCGAATGAGTGAAACTTTCCCGAAAAGGAAGGCGTGCCCAGGCTGATGTAGAGGCATGAACTCTCCAATGAGAGGACAGCCCAACAGATTGCAAACCGTAAGGAGGCGTGTCATCCTGGATCGCTTATGTCTTATTGGCACACAAGTCATTTTAGCCATTATGCAGAATCGTAGACTCCGCCCTAAATTCGTTACGGCTAAAGGGATAACATTGCTATGAGAATGAAACATGACCCGCTTCGTTATCGAATACCCGGCACCAAATTGCTGACTTGCTTACTTTGAATGACAGGCAAAAATGGGGTACACTTGACGGTTCCCGGGTGAGCAATCTAATCTGTGGGCACTCTGCGCTTTGCTAGAGAAAAGACTTTCAAGGGTGTTAAAAAATACACAAAACAGGTTTCCCATCGAGTAACTTGGACAAGGGTTGATAGACCTACACAGTTCCTTGCGCGGTGAGAAACTCAAGCTTTACGAATTATAACAGGAGTGGTCAATGACGCTCAGTCTAGGGAATAAATGAAGCGTAAAAACTGAGTGTTATAACACGTTTCGGTCGGGCCTGTACCAAGTATTCCTACCAACCCTTCCTTTCCTTTTCCTCCGGTTTCTGTTAGACCCGTACCAAGTACTTCTTCCTACCCTTCCTTTCTTCCCTCTCCCTTCCGTTTCTGTTGGCCCCGTACCAAGTATTACTTTCTTCCCTCTTCTTTCCGTTTCTATCGGGCCCGTACTAAGTATTCCTTCCAACCGTTCCTTTCTTTCCTCTCCCTCCCGTTCCTGTCGGGTCCGTACCAAGTATTTTAACTTCTTCCGACTGAGGAGGCGAACCGGCCTCATTGAACCCTTCATGGCTAACTCCAAGGCCCTAATAGATACAGTGAAGGAGAAAAGCACCAAAGGCATCATCATTGACCTTGTCCCCCACCTCAACATCTCAAGAGAGGCACACAGCAAAGCCATCGCCCTGAACAGAAGTGTGAACGCACTGTGCGACACAGCAGGGGTGAGATTCGTTAACCCTCGGTGCGACTTCCTGAACACAAGGGCACTCTACAGGAGGGACGGAATCCACTTCAACGCCGCAGGATCACGACAACTGGCAGACCTGATCAACACGAGGCTATACAAAGACCTCGGGCAACCCACTAAACAGGGTAACCCACAAACACCTGCTCCCCCACGCGCACATCCTAACGATGAAGCAACCTCCTCAACACACCCACACACCGCGGGGAACGGGCGGACGAAGAAAAGGAGAGAAAAGAAGAGGAAGAAACCCTCTTCCGCTCTTGCCAGAACCACCGACTTTTTGGACACGGAGACCGAGATCCCCCCCCCCCCCCCAGCATAAACACGAACACCAGAAACCAAGCGCCAACACCGCACTGGCCAAACCCGAGCACGACATCAGCTCCAGCTCCACGAGCTCAGGCGAGGGTAGTGACCACAACAGCAGAGGAGACACCACCAGCTCAGACACAGACACTGAGATCCCCGACGGAGAAACGATAATCCAGCTGGAGCAGACGATTATCGAGGCAGCCGTCCCTGCGGAGGGAGCCATAGACGACGAGACAGGGCTATCCAACCTGACCCAGCAAACAGTACCGGCGCTGAACTGAGCGACAGCGGGACCGAAGCTGACGCGTGTGGCAACCGCAGGGAAGCCTCCGCGACGGAAAGTGACAGTCGGATTGATGACGAGTGAAGCGACCCGTACCCTCGACCTCCCCAACAGCCACCACAAACGGGAAACGAGAACGCATCCCATCCGAAGAGCCGAGAACAACATAAACGGCCTCCGGATGCTACTTCTGAACGCTAGATCGATCAGGAAATAAACAAGCAGAATTCCGCTGCCTTGTTGTTTCCGAGATGCCTTATTTAATAGGCATCACGGAAACCTGGATACAGACAGGAGGAAACGATTTCAAATGCGAGTTCGAACTTGAAGGGTACAACCTCTTCAAAAGAGACCGTCATGCCAGACGGGGAAGAGATGTCGCAATCTATGTAGGAAACCACCTCAGAGCCACTCGCCGTACCATTGACACCCCACACGAGGTCATAGGTATCGAAATCGAAGGCACAGCCAGAAAACTACACGAACTTCTCGTGTACCGGCCACCCCATCAAACGGCAGATACCGACCAATCCCTCTACAAGCTTCTCACACAGCTGATCCGTAACAGGGTAGCAGTGATTATGGGGGACTTCAACTGCAACGTTGTAAGGAAAAACCGAACGGCAAACGTAGAGGGGAACAGATTAGTCGACTTCGCCAATAATACCTTTCTGGAACAACTGGTTGACAAACCCACGAAGGGAAACAGCTTCCTAGACTTAGTATTTGCTACGAAAGAAAACCTGGTTACTGTAGGGGAACCCTTGGGCACCAGCGACCACAATATGGTCAGGTGCGTCATCCACGTGCCAACAAACCAAGCCATTCCCAACGCTAAACGAATGCTCACCTTCGACGAGTGGACTGCGTTAAGTTTGAAAGGGACCTCCGCAACCTCCAACCCACCAGGCTGGATTCAGTTGAGGCATCCTGGACGGATTTCAAAACCAAATTCCTGGACGTCCAGGCAGGCTGCATCCCAATCAAGGAAGTGCGAGCCGACCAAAAGCCACATCCTAAGTGGTTTAACAGAGGCATCCAAGCAGCCATGTCTACCAAAAACCATGCATACAGGCGCTGGAAACAAAACCCTTCGGACCGATTGCGGAACGAACACAGGGAACAATGTAGAGTGATGAAGAGGCGAATCAGAGCAGCCTAACACAACGAAGAACGTAGAATTGCAGCTGCCTGCAAACGCAACCCGAAAAAGTTCTTCAGCTACGTAAACAGTAGGAAACCCATCAGAACTTCCATCGGCCCACTTACCACTGACCAAGGAGCTCTGACCACTACAAATGCGGAGGTACTTGACCAGTACCTTGTTAGCGTGTTCACCGAAGAGAGTGAAGATGCAATCCCGGAACCCTCCATTAGGTACCGGGGGATGCATCCCTTGGAGGACATCCAATGCACAGCCGCAGAGATAGTAGGGAAATTCAAGAAGCTGAAGGCGAACTAATCTGCAGGCTCCGACGGGTTCCCCCCGAGAGTAATAAAGGCTGTCTCGGACAAAATTGCCTTCCATCTCCTGGTGGTATTCAACCAATCACTGGAAGAGGGGGCGGTTCCCGAGGACATGAAGATAGCCGACGTTACCCCTATCCACAAGAAGGGGCCGAAAAATCTCTAGGGGGAACTACAGGCCCATCAGCCTCACTTCAGTTGTTGGCAAAATGTTGGAGTCCATTATTGCAGACCAAATAGTAAACCATCTGGAGACGAACAATCTCCTAGGGAACAGTCAGCACGGTTTTCGATGTAAGAGATCATGCCTGACCAACCTGTTGGAATTCTTCCACCACATGATCTCTATCTACGACGACTCGATGGCCATCGATATCCTGTATCTAGACTTCAAGAAGGCATTCAATAAGGTCCCTCACTAGAGACTCCTCACCAAGCTGAGAGCTCTTTCTTGGAGTTGTGGGAAGAATCTGGGACTGGATAGAGCACTGTCTTTCAGACAGGAGGCAGAGAGTGGTGATCAACGGTGAAAGCTCACCGTGGGCCCCGGTTAAAAGCGGGGTCCCTCAAGGATCAGTCCTAGGCCCACTCCTGTTCCTCATTTACATAAATTACCTAGACACAAGCCTCGTTAGCAAAATATCAAAATTGTGCTGACGACACCAAACTAGGAGCAAACGCCGCAAACCCCACACCTGTTGAGTACCTGCAGCAGGATCTTGACAGAATCGGGAAATGGTCCGAGGCATGGCAGATGCCATTCAACACGGACAAGTGCACAGTTGTGCACATCGGCAGAGCAAACGGATTGGCGAACTACTCCCTATTGGGCAGTCAGATCCCAACCAACCTAGAAAAAGATTTAGGAGTCTACATTAGCGCTGACCTGAAATTCTTCAGACAGTGCGCTGAAGTCGAGAAGAAAGCCAACAAAGTCTTCGGATACATCGGAAAGCAGTTCAGGTACAGGGACAAGGAGGTAATCCTAACCCTGTACAATACCCTAATTAGACCACTATTGGAGTATGCCGTCCAATTCCGGTCTCCCACAATGTTCCAAGACATCTAGAGACTGGAAAAGGTACAGGCTAGGGCAACGAAGATGATCTCATCCATCAGGCACATGGGGTATCAGAGAAGATCAAGGGAACTGAAACTCTTCGCCCTCGAAAAGCGTAAGCTTCGAGGACAGCTAATTGATACCTTTAAAATCCTGAAAGGCTTCAATAATGTTGAGTACAGAAACCTCTTCACGTTAAATGACCACCCCACCAGAAATCACGGGTTGAAACTCCAACCAAAGAGATTCAACACCCAACCCTGCGGTGACCTGATGACCTACAAAATCATCAACGTCTGGATTAGACTTCCGCCGGCAGTGACTGTGAGCGAATCAGTGGAGACCTTCAAACGTAGACTTGACCGGATCCTTCCTGAACTCGACTATCAGTTATAATAGCAAAGGCATTTAGGACAGACTGGAGAGCTAAGGGGGCAGGACCTGCCCTGTGCAGCAGCCCCCAACGCCCCACTGGCATCTCAAACCCGGCTGCGGAGATGGTAGGAACCTCCCTGGAAGCAATGACTAAGGGAAACGCAACCCCCGTGCAGCGCACGTGGCTCGAACAGGGAACCCCCTGTGCTACCCTAGAAAAGTCAGCATCCAAAGCTACGACCACCACACCAGCCCCACACAACAGATCGGATAGAAGGGTCAGGCAATAGGCCGACCCGAGAGAAGCTGGCCACCTGCCCGTGGTGAGAGAAGCTAAGCTGTATCGCCCCACGATACAGTGAACCAAGCACCAGCGCAGTGTGACAGGAGAGAGCCCTGCCCTAATATATCGGTCTATGGTTGGGCAGGGACAGCCTATCCCAAGGCCTCTCTCTTCACTGCTCCCCACCCGTTCAACATCAGGGTGTGGGGGGGGAAATGAGATACCCCGACGGTTACAGAACCAAGGGGATGCTCTGCAGCACACAAAAGCCTCTTTGGGGTCTGTGTGACTGGAGAGTTACACACGGTGAGTCCCCCCTGGGGGGACTCCGGGAGGTTCACTTCAAGGCAATTTGAAGGATTGGCAGAGATTGCCTCTTTGGATCTCTAGTTCCTTGTGACTCCCGTTTGTGTCGGGCCCGTACCAAGTATTCCTTCCAACTCTTCATTTCTTCCTTCTCCCTCCCGTTTCTGTCGGGCTCGTACCAAATATTCCTCCCAAACCTTCCTCTCTTCCCTCTCTCTCCCGTTTCTGTCGGGCCCTTACCAAGTATTCCTTCCAACCCTTCCTTTCTTCCCTCTCCCTCCCGTTTCCGTCGGCCCCGTACCAAGTATTCCTTCTAACCCTTCATTTTTTCCCACTCCCTCCCGTTTCTGTCGGGCCCGTACCAAGTACTCCTTCCAACCCTCCATTTCTTCCCTCTCCCTCCCGTTTCTAACGACCCCTTACAAAGTATTCCTTTCTTCCCTCTCCCTCCCGTTTCTGTCGGGCCCGTACCAAGTATTCTTTTCAACCCTCCCTTTCTTCCCTCTCGCTCCCGTTTCTGTCGGCTCCGTACCAAGTATTCCTTCCAGCCTTTCCTTTCTTCTCTCTCCCTCCCGTTTCTGTCCGGCCCGTACCAAGTATCCCTTCCAACCCTTCCTTTCTTCCCTCTCCTTCCCGTTTCTGTCGGCCCCGTACCGAGTAGCGCCCTACGGGCGCCTACGGGGAAGCGGAGCCTATTATGACTCACGTTGAGGCTCCGGTAGAAATGAGGCTCAAACCGTACCTAGTATTCCTTCCGACCCTTCCTTTCTTCCCTCTCCCGTCGTTTCTGTCCGCCCCGTACCGAGCATTCCTTCCAACTTGGCAAAATCATTTAGCTACCTGATTACGTAATTCCATTGCTTCATGCGATTTTCTCGAAATAGATTTGGACGAACTATGCTGCCAATATATTTATTGACTATTAATATTACAGTGGTTTACAGCGACCTCTTGTATCGAGGTTCATCTGCAGCTGATCCATTCAGTAACCAGCAGTCACTTGCTGCGCCCAGTGATGATCCGACAGACTGGAAGTAGGCCTCCTTGAGAGTGCCGCTCTATACGCGTACGGGTGTAACATGAAATTGTTGTGCCGTTGGGTGGTATGAGCAGAATGGTGTGGTGGAGGGTGGTCAGAATTTTTGTTGACATTTCTGTTCCTGACTGCATTTTTTCCCATCATAAAATTATGTTGCCGTGAAAAATATTTTGACATCCATGATTATTTTACCGGCACAACATTTCGCGCGCAAAATTTCCTCTGCCGTTATTGATGGAGAGTATTACTTCATCTCCTGCCTTGGAAGTAACCTTGTAGGAAGGTAGTTGTACTCGTGGTAGCTACTTCCCTTAACTGAAAATGGTGACTGAGAATCTACTTCACCATGTTGAGGATGAAGGGGGGGGGGGAAACGTTAAGTGTCCCTCGCTAATAGTCATGAATGCAAATGAACCTTACTTCTCTGGTAAGGTGTTTACATGGACCTTTATAAAGTAATGTTAGGTCAAATGACCTTACTGTCCAGAGCTAGGTCAGATAACATTCACTAGCAATATAATGACACCAAACACCCAAGGTTGTAATAAGCCCTGAGACTTTGCTCGGTATTCTATCCATCTACCAAACAGGGCGACAAGTTCGTCATGTGCCCTCGCCCACTTCCCCTGAAAGACTAGTAGTCTTCCAATCGGCACAATAGTCGTCTAATCAATAGAGATCGGCTTCGTGCGCCGGTAGGGGAAGGACGTGAACAGAGTCGCTCCTCTGTTTTTGTTTATTTTGTCGTGGACTTCGCACAGTTATTTGGTTGAAAATAACATATACTGATCAGTGAACTTCAACAGAAAAATCGAGTACTAAATAATCATAATAAATTCTAATTATGATCAGTTTAGAAGCGATTTATGATTCCTAGAGGCCTCACAACTCCGAGTGTTGGAGAAAATAAGACTGGTTCAACTTAGGTACTGCAGTGACGCTGTGCAGTGAAGTGTTCGAAGTGTTCTACTAAGTCAATGATTTGCTACTCTATTACTACCGCTCAACGTTCATAGTGCGTAAACGTATCCATGTACCAGATTTGTTTCTTCTCCAAGAAAACGTAAACTT
>SDVV010036147.1:0-10980 GCA_016164225.1 Gammarus roeselii
CGTAAACAATGCGTTCCTTTGAGTGTGTGAGTGTGAAATGTTGATGCGTGTGATAGTGAAATGTTGAGCTGCTTGCCTCTGAGTGTGTGGTTGTGAAATGTTGTGAGTGCGAAATGTCGATATGCGTGATAGTGAAATGTTGAGCTGCTTGTCTCTGAGTGTGTGGTTGTGAAATGTTGTGAGTGTGAATTGTTGTGTGTGTGTGAAATTTTTCCGAGTACTAGCTGTGGTTATTTCAGTTTTAATCCTTCAATGAAGAAGTTACAAAAAAATGGGTTACCTGTAGGTGAATAATATTGGTATATTAAAGCTCATGACAGAGGAAATGAGAAGTAGGCTGACGATGGGGAACAATTATTCTGAAGCAGACAAGTAATACCAGGCTCGATAGTTTTGTTATTAAGATCTGTTCAATTGGTCGGTTTCTGCGAACACAGTTCTATAAATGGAACAAATACTAAATTGGAAAATTCTCTCTGCATTAAGGTAGAAGGAATTGACGCAACCATTATTATTTTGACGGTGATTGCGTCTATTTAGTTAACTTAGTCACTGAGGCTGTTTAAGTTAACATAGTCACTGAGGCTGTTTAAGTTAACATAGTCACTGAGGCTGTTTGAGTTAACATAGTCACTGAGGCTGTTTAAGTTAACACAGTCACTGAGGCTGTTTAAGTTAACAAAGTCACTGAGGCTGTTTAAGTTAACATACTCACTGAGGCTGTTTGTGTTAACAAAGTCACTGAGGCTGTTTAAGTTAACATAGTCACTGAGGCTGTTCAAGTTAACATAGTCACTGAGGCTGTTTAGTTAACATAGTCTTTGAGGCTGTTTAAGTTAACATAGTCACTGAGGCTGTTTAAGTTAACATAGTCACTGAGGCTGTTTAAGTTAACATAGTCAATGAGGCTGTTTAAGTTAACATAGTCACTGAGACTGTTTAAGTTAACATAGTCATTGAGGCTGTGGACATTAACTTCAAATTGACAGTAGATGTTATCTCCTCATGACAGGAAAATCACTCTTCAACACGCCTGGGAAATTCATCAATGTAAGCCAGTAAATAACATCTTCCAAATTCTAATAAATATGATATCCATCATGACAGAAAAATAGTCAACTGTCTTTTAGCGAGTGAATACAATATTCAACAAGCTAGGAAACCATATCTAAATTGGGTAATTTGTATTCACTCCTAGGTATTCCAGTATATAAACTATTCATTGTGCGGGAAATGTCATCTCCAATATGCAAGTGAATATAATCAAGAGCATGAAAAAAATGTCATCTTCAACATGCCATCAAAAGCTGTCTCTGCATTGTCACAGAACAGAATCTATTACTTTCTCTAAATAAGTCTCGATCATGCCAGAAAATACTACATGATTATATATAATACCTATCACTCCTGCTATCATGAATGTAAATATAATTTATAACACACCGGTGAATATAAATTCTCTATCATGCTATTAAAGCAACTCTCCAACATGCCTGCTAATATTATCATCAATATGTCAGTGATTGTCACTATTTCATTAGTTCTAATCGATAATTGATCAAGCCAAGCTACAGTATACCCTCCCCCCTCACCAAGTCATCTTTCTATTACTCGCTAAATCATGTTCCTCCTCTCCTCGCCAAGACTACCCACACCTTCCCCTATGCCAAGTCAAGTTCCCCCATGAGAAAAAGTAATGATCCCCTCTTTGCCAAGTCATGTTTCCCCAATCGCTATGTTACGTTTTTTTCCTCGTTAAGTCATATTCCCCCCACTCGCCAAGTCATACTCCCCCCTTCGTCTTGTCAAGTCATGCTCCCTCACTCGTCAAGTCATACTCTCCCTCTCGTCGAGTCATATTTCCCCCACTCATCAAATTATGCTCCTCCCCTCGTCAAATCATGTTCCCCCTACTCGTCAAATCATATTTTCCCCCTCGCAGTGTCATGTTCTTCCACTCGCCAAGTCATGTTCCGCACTCTCTAAGTCATGTCCCCCTCACTCACATTAGGCGGTTCGTTATACACGACCGAAGGTTTTTTGAACGTGTCCCAATGGTGCCAGAGACAACTAAGGGGAAGGGACAGGTAATTTGCGTGAGTTGTGATCATTGGGGAGAATGGGACTGGTGGGAGATTGGAGGAGAGGGATGGAAGAGGACGTGCGTGAGAGAGTATTGAACATTGGTGAACAGGATGAAGTGAGAGATGTCAGGATGGAAGAGGGAAAGCGTGAGAGAGTAGTGAACCTGGGGGAAAAGAGGATCAATAACAGAAGAATAATAGAGACAGAGAATCGTAACCAAATTCGCAAAATTTTACTATGTTTTCCCCTTTGTATCAATTATTATCACAATATATTATGTTAAAGATCAAATGTCTGAGAATACCCAACCAATTATGTACTGGATGTATCAAAAATGTTTGTGGGTGCATGTATTTGTTATTCCATTGATTAGGAATCGATGATTATGTGGGTTAGATTAATGGTATAAATCATCACACTACAGGCGGGATTCTCATTCCATATCGTCCCATACACTACTGCTAGAATGAAATAATATTGGGCAGCAAGGCGTAGAAGAAAAATATTGACTTCCGTTCATGCTTTATTGGATGAGCAAGCATCAACTAACGGAAATTGTAGCTAAACAGAACAGTTGCCGTAACTACGCATCCTCTTATTCGGCCTTCACATGTGACGCGTTCTAGGGCATCATCTCGATGCTCCTACAGCCGGACATCTAAAGAAGTTTGGGACTGGATAAGATCACTAAAAACCTCGACAAACTTTAACTTACAACTCTCAGCGAAGTTTGAACATTAAACGGGGCATAAAAACCTACCCAAGTTTTTTGGAAAACCCACAGAACAAATACAGTATTTTTAAACATTCCAGAACAAAAATAACAGATTAAATTCCTTGCAGAGAGATTTTCAATAATAAAGTAATATGGTAAGGGAATTTTTAGCAACGATTTAATTCGTTGTAACGCCACTTCTTTGTCGTCTTTTGACGTGATATTGCATAAGGATTACGCTGAAGAGCATGTTATGATATGCGCATAGTCGCACTCAGGCCAGGATTACGCTGATGAGCATGTTATGATATGAGCATAGTAGCACTCAGGCCAGGAATACGCTGTAGAGCATGTTATGATATGAGCAAAGTAGCACTCAGGCCAGGATTACGCTGAGGAGCAGATTATGATATGAGAATAGCAGTCAGGCCAGGATTACGCTGAAGAGCATGTTATGATAAACAGCATAGTAGCACTCATGCAAGGATTAAGCTGAAAAGCATGTTATGATTTGCGCATAGTAGCACTCTGGCCAGTATTACGCTGAAGAGCATGTTATGATATGAGCATAGCACTCAGGCCAGGATTACGCTGAAGAGCATGTTATGATATGCGCATTGTAGCACTCTGGCCAGGATTACGCTGAAGAGCATGTTATGATATACTGCATAGTAGCACTCATGCAAGGATTTAGCTGAAAAGCATGTTATGATTTGCGCATAGTAGCACTCTGGCCAGGATTACGCTGAAGAGCATGTTATGATATGAACATTGTAGCACACAGGCCCGGATTACGCTGAAGAGCATGTTATGATATGCGTATAGTAGCACTCAGAACAGGATTACGCTGAAGAGCATGTTATGAAATGCACATGGAAGCACTCAGGCCAGGATTACACTGAAAGCATGTTATGATATGAGCATAGCACTCAGGCCAGGATTACGCTGAAGAGCATGTTATGATATGAACATTGTAGCACTCAGGCCCGGATTACGCTGAAGAGCATGTTATGATATGCGTATAGTAGCACTCAGAACAGGATTACGCTGAAGAGCATGTTATGAAATGCACATGGAAGCACTCAGGCCAGGAATACACTAAAAAACATGTTATGGTATGAGCATAGCACCCAGGCCAGGATTACGCTGAAGAGCATGTTATGATATGAGCGTAGTAGCACTCAGGCCAGGCCTACGCTGAAGAGCATGTTATGATATGCGCATAATAGCACTCAGGTCAGGATAACGCTGAAGAGCATGTTATGATATGATCATAGCACTCAGGCCAGGATTACGCTGAAGAACATGTTAAGATTTGAGCATAGTACTCAGGCCAGGATTACGCTGAAGCGCATGTTATGATATGCGCATAGTAGCACTCAGGTTAGGATTACAAACAAAGAGCATGTTATGATATGAACTTAGTAGCACTCAGGCCAGGATTACGCTGAAGAACATGTTATGATATGCGCATAGTAGCACTCAGGCTCAGATTACGCTGAAGAGCATGTTATGATATGAGCATAGTTGCACTCAGGCCCAGATTACGCTGAAGAGCATGTTATGATACGAGCTTAGTAGCACTCATGCCAGGATTACAAACAAAGAGCATGTTATGATATGAGCACAGTGGCACTCAGGCAAGGTTTAAACTGAAGAGCATGTTATGATATGAGCATAGTAGCACTCAGGCCAGGATTACGCTGAAGAACATGTTATGATATGAGCATAGTAGCACTCAGGCCAGGATTACGCTGGAAAGCATGTTATGATATGAGCTTAGCACTCAGGCCAGAATTACGCTGAAGAGCATTTTATGATATGAACATTGTAGCACTCAGGCCTGGACTACGCTGATGAGCAGGTTATGATATGATTATAGCAGTCAGGCCAGGATTACACTGAAGAACATTTTATGATATACTGCATAGTAGCACTCAGGTCAGGATTAAGCTGAAAAGCATGTTATGATATGAACATTGTAGCACTCAGACCTGGATTACGCTGATGAGCAGGTTATGATATACCGCATAGTAGCACTCTGACCCAGATTACGCTGAAGAGCATGTTATGATATGAGCATAGCACTCAGGCCAGGATTACGCTGAAGAACATGTTATGATATGCGTATAGTAGCACTCAGAACAGGATTACGCTGAAGAGCATGTTATGATATGAACATTGTAGCACTCAGGCCCGGATTACGCTGAAGCGCATGTTATGATATGCGTATAGTAGCACTCAGAACAGGATTACGCTGAAGAGCATGTTATGATATGCGCATGGAAGCACTCAGGCCAGGATTACGCTAAAAAGCAGTTATGATATGAGCATAGCACTCAGGCCAGGATAACGCTGAAGCACATGTTATGATATGCGCATAGTAACACTTAGGTCAGGATTACGAACAAAGAGCATGTTAAGATATGAACTGAGTAGCACTCAAGCCAGGATTACGCTGAAAGCATGTTATGATATGCGCATATCACACAGGCCAGGATTTCACTGAAAATAATGTTATGATATGCGCATAGTAGCACTTAGGCCCAGATTACGCTGAAGAGCATGTTATGATATGAGCATAAAAGCTCATCAGTTAATGCCATGTGTGTTAGAGTATTGAGCCTTCCACAGTCATGATGATTGAAGATTTTCTAATGTTAGCAAATTTTCCTACAAAATTACTTTGTAGTTCTCCATATTCTTAGCTATGAAGGTTCCCCATATAACACTACCTCACGCGAAATTCTTTCATAACAATGCACACAAACGAAACGAAAAGTACTGTAGACATTAGATCAAGAGTGTAATATAATTAAGTTACTAGCAGTTGTGGAAGCAGGGATAAATAGTAAAAAGCGGGAAACACCTATCATTATCAAGACATAAGCATTCCCCAGTCTGTAGACTCCACAGCAAAGGTCAGTTAGTAGGTGTTTTATTGTAGTGCATTACTTCATGCCTCGGGCAAGGCATGTTTCATCTTATCCCCTCAGCAACAAGGCAGGACCAACAGCCTATCGCTTCTTTGATCTTTGAAAGCCTGTCCCTGGCACAAAGCGCCGAGGGAGCTGTTCGTGATTACTTCCATGAACTGAGGTAACTGGCTTACCGACGGCCACAGATGTAACTTGATTACGTACTTAGTGACTTCATTCAGTAACTCGGGCACAAACCTCCACTTGTGGTCCCGAAAGCGAGTTAGTGGAAGGTAGAGGCTATCTGAAGGGCACTTGTCGCAGTGGAGTTATTGTGGTCTCTTTCATTTATTATATTTATGTATCAAGATCAAGTGGATATAAGACCAATTTCTGATACAGGTTATTGGCAATTCGGTTTATTCTTTCCTGCTTTTCACTTCGTTTTCTTCTCAACACTTCACTGAATATGCATGAAATAATTTTCGAATAAGAAAAGAAATGTTATCGAATACTTAATAACATTATATCTCCAGTAACAAAAAGTTATCACTTTGCGTCACGAACTCCCCCCTCAATGAATGACATACAAATTGTTATTGAGTATGGCAATACTTATTGAACATTTGTATTTTTTTATTGGTTTATTGAATCTCGACTTATAAGTCTACGGTCTGTCATCCTTACTTAGCATTGGAATATGCAACACAAATTCATAATCCCTGCGCACGGACATCAGCATTGAAACACAAAATCATAATCCCTGCGCGAAGACGTAGGCATTGCAATCAAATTATAATCCCTGCGCAAAGACGTCAGGGTATAAAAACAAATCATAATCCATGCGCGAAGACGTCAGCAATGAAACACAAATCATAATCCCTGTGCGAAGACGTCATCATTGAAATACAAAATCATAATCCCTGCGCGAAGACGTCAGCATTGCAAATTTCAAATCATAATCCCTGCGCGAAGACATTGGGATAAAAACACAAATCATATTCCCTGCGCGAAGACGTCAGGATAAAAACACAAATCATAATCCATGAGCGAACACGTCAGCATTGAAACACAAATCATAATCCCTGCGCGAAGACGTCAGCATTGAAACACAAATCCAAATCCCCACTTTGAGACGTCAGCATTGGAACACAAATCATATTCCCTCACCCAGGACGTCAGCATTAGAACACAAAATCATCCCTGCGCCAGGACGTCAGCATTGAGGTACTTAGCAAGACAATTGGCTATTAATTGCTACGTATGTTCATGTACGGCACTCAGATATTCGAAAATCATAAATAATACAAGCCGTCCCTGTTATTGGGCTCAGAGGGTTGGGAACAAATCAGCTGTCAATACCGAATTATCCATGAAGATCAAATATCGAACAGCTTGGTGGATGTCTCGGTGAACCGCGAGCCAGCCTTCAGTGCGGGCTGGTAGCTAGTGCATTACGCTGCGTAACTAACTTTATGTTTGCTTAAAGGTAAACAAACTTCAATATTTCTTGCTGAAAAAAGTGTGTATACACATTCGTTCATTTAATAATTCTAATTGCAAAAACTCACGAAACATTAAGAAGAAAAATGTTTTTTTTTAGTCCGGCTTACCCAGATGTTGAATGAATCCTTCAATATTTTTCCCTACGTTAGCTGTGATAAAGTAATAATCATGCCTACTAACACAAGCGTTGATAATATTGAGTTTGCTCCTTCTAGGCGTCATTTGCATGAGCTCGTTGTAGATGATCATCAAAACCATGCAAATCAAGGCGAAAATAATCAATAATTATGGTAGCAGAAGTTCGTAACATGGAGTATTTCTGAGTGAATATAGAAGCGGAGAAACCTTCTGTAATTTACAAATAATCATTTCACTTGACATGTACAGGGTATCGACAATTGTTGATGCCAAGACATCCGGACATATTATATCAGGTATCGGGCATATCGTGGTCGGCAACCATCGATTAGGAAGCAGAACACATTTATTTTGATCTTCTTGAGCTTACCACAACCGAGTGAGTAATAAAATTGTTCCGAGGACTTTGAATTAGAAGTGGCTATAGACTGATACCGCCGGTAAATCAGCGTGGGGTAGCAAACCATCGAGGGTCTTTAGAGTGATATCGGTGATGATTCAGCTTGGGTAGCAATCCATCGCGGGTCAGAAAAGTGCCTTCGTCGATCCACCACTTTGTGGTGGGGGGGGGGAACCATCGGCAGAGTCGAGAACATTTTGCTCAGATTCAAGAAGTAGCATCTAAAGTGGTTTATTTCCAATGTACAATTCACCTTTAATATATAGGGAGGCTCATGGATGGACTATTTGGACGTACTGTAAAATCGTTGTATTTACTATTAACACGACACGGGCTGTTCCTGCCCAAATATTCCCAACATAACCTTAACAAATCTAGCATTGTTTTTTACTTCTAAATCTGCGTTTGAGGGATTCGTTTTCCAATCCCACACGACAGATAGTCAGATAACAGATAGTCTGATGCAGTCATAAAATGAAGGGAAAAGCTGACGTCGGCATGTTGCCAATCCTTGGGTGGCTCTTGAAAATAATGTGTCTCGACAGGTCTGTGTGAAGTTCGGTATGGGGACCGCTTGGCCTACAATATATATTGCCAACAGGTAATAATACAATTGCATGTACATGCTTCTGTACATTTCTTTATTCCACTGACAAATAATAAAGAGATTGGCAGGAAACTCTTGTAACCTCATTTTCCTAGTTTCCTGTTCCACTTCAAGACCTTCTCCCTCCTTCCTTCACTCCTCGGTGATGTGTTTTCCCATCTGTTCGCGTCGACTGGCCTCTGTTGTCTCTCACAATATTGTGCCATGCTTGCAGAGGCGGGGGGAGGGGGGGGTGTGTGTGGCCAGTAGCGAGTTGCTTCCGATCGAGAGGAACGCACCTTGTGTATAACAACTGTTTACTGGAAGGAATAAACATAGTACGCAGGAACTCAAACACTGAAAAGACAACAGGTTCTTGTTACGAAATACTCTTCAATTAACAAATTAACTCCCGCTTAAACTTTGCCGTATCTACAGGCTGGGCGAACTTCATTTAGCAAATTATTTTCGTGGATAATATAATTCTGTCTATATGACGTTGATCCGTCGACAATTCACGCATTCGAAGACCTGAACCATGACTGCTTGTAAAATTGAAGCAATGAATTATGATACTCGAGAATTCGGTTAGTACTTGGTTCCTCAAATGAGAATATTGCTGATCACTTTACATTTTTCTCGTTAATATATCATTTCTTGCGTGCATTTTCAACCTAAGACTTGATGTTGATTGCAGACTGTACAGACTATAGAGAAAACATTAGTGTCGTATTACAGACTATAGAAAAACATTAGTGTCGTATTACAGGCTGTAGAGAAAACATTAGTGTCGTATTACAGACTATAGAGAAAACATTAGTGTCGTATTACAGACTGTAGAGATACCATTAGTGTCGTATTACAGGCTGTAGAGATACCATTAGTGTCGTATTACAGGCTGTAGAGATACCATTAGTGTCGTATTACAGGCTGTAGAGATACCATTAGTGTCGTATTACAGGCTGTAGAGATACCATTAGTATCGCGATCAAAGGGTGTAGAGATATCATTAGGGTTCGTATTACAGGTTGTTGAGATAATGTTGGTGTCGTATTACAGACTGTAAAGATACCATTAGTGTCGTATCACCCAGCATTTGAGACGAAGGAATTCTGGTCGACATGAGTCAGTAATTAGTTATGTTTTAGTGAGTCATATCATATTGGTTGCGATAATGTGAGTCTTAGAACTGTGCGGGGAGATTGTGGAAATGATTGACTGAAGTGGGTTGGTAAATCTAGTGGAAATAGTTGATAGAACATCTATAAGACGTCAGCATTTATTCTTGGTGTGTTAATGGTCAATTTAACTACAAATTACGGCTGAAATAGATTATTTGTAGAAACTATTTAACCCGCTGATACAGTCACCGCAAATAGTAGCAATAAAAAGGGCAAATGTTGATCTCATATTAGCTTTTTGATACATGTATATCATCGCTCAGAGTTGAGGTGTTGTATTAACCGGTTATTATTTTGCTTGCTTATATACTCAGCAATGCGCGACTTCAAACCATTCAATACAATAAGATAAAACAAATAAGTATCAGCCGATATAAGGTAAATCGATGCAGACTTATTACATTTTCATTGTAACTTTAGCGACAAACTGTTGAATAAAATATCCATCTCCCACCGTAATTTTTTTTATGTTTAATTTATCCAAAACATTTCCCACTGGTTCTCTCTATCAGTAGGCCTCGTCACCGGACAAAGGGTTGTTCGCCTTCTATCGACTCATACGCTGTCCCGCTAGGAAAACTTTACCCTTAATTACGGCCCTGAAAGGTTGACGATATTCGTTGGCGATTCCTGGGCAATTTCTCCAGTGTCTCCTTTTGTTGTCGGCCAGGCGCTGGCGCCGTGTGGTCCTTGTGGCCATTATCGACCTCAGGCTGGAGGAAGGACCGTCTGACTGGCTAACTTCAGAGGGGGAGGGAGGCACTAGATTGAACGGTGGTGCCTGATTCCTAAATGATCTGGATATATTAACAATCCACACAGAAGTATCCTTGGAAGTTCATGCGTTTAGGGGTTACCTTAGGCAAGAATCGCCTCTAGTCAGCTCTCTCAGCTCTCCTCAAAACAATTACCAGCAGGCGATTAGCCAAAATTTGAGCTATTTTTGAAGTCTTTATACATAAGTCATATGTGAGAGAAAAATTTTGCTATTCCAGACACGCTCTAACTACATGAACCCACCTCAAATTAAGTATATAATAACTAAGTTAATCGAGCGTAGAGTGCATATTCTAGTGCATATTCGAGCGACAGTGCAGTTGACGATGCATTGCACATCAACGAAATTTATGTATTGTAGACGATGAACTAGCATTGCCTTTCAAACATTTAATTCATAGGCTTGGTTTTCTGCTAAAGTAGTGCAGCAAATAGTTAAATTTGTTTTCGCTAACTATTATGTAGCATATGGTATTCTCCCATACACATCGTAGGAAAAGACTCGCCCTAGTGAGCTAGTCCGAAGCTCGAGATTGAAAATAATTTTGTCAAGTAAATCCCTCAAGGAATGAATCGTCGTTAAAACACTCAATCATTCACACCTTCATGAATGTATGATTTTGTTTTCATTATCAGTATTATATCTATATATATATTTATATATATATGTATAT
>SDVV010036148.1:0-10980 GCA_016164225.1 Gammarus roeselii
TCCTCTCTCCCCGCTAGGCTCCATCCACCATTCTCCTGTCAAATGGAGCAACTCCCCAGCTGAGAGCCACAGGAGAAAACCAAGAAATAAATTTTGGACATGTTGACCTATTTATTAATATTTCAGGCCAATTTTCAGCCACACATAATAAGTTGCGTTATTGATGTATAATTGTCAATTTTTTTGCATGCACAGCCACACTAGGATTATATAGGACAACCGGTGGCTGATGCATTTAATTTAATTTAATTTTGCACTTATTCCAAAGTAAAATAAGTCCAATGTTTTTTTTTGTTTTTCAACCCTATAGCTCATGGTCAAGTAATTACGTTGAGTGCTAATGAAGAAAGGCACTTCACAAATTTACCTTGGCTGGGTTCTGATAAAACTTACTAACTCCCACAACCCCACATGGTTGGAGCCATTCCAGGATGTCCTCAAGATTCTCCCCTGAGAATTCTGGGGCATAAATCTTCCCATCCACAGTCTGGCTTTCCCAGGCCACAAATGGAACCACTGCAATGCTGTCGAAAAAAACTTTAGCTTTCATTAGTTGTATGACCTACTCGCGAGATTTTGTGACAATTAGGAAGCTGCCAGATCTTTTGTGGTCAATTCACTTTACTGCCCCGCATATTCTATCTATTTCTCATTCAACATTGAGTGGATTCAGGCGAGAAAGATTTATTTTAACAGCCCCTTCAGTAGGTCCAGCACTTGCACGAAAGACTTCTCGCACATAAGCAGGTAGGTTGTACAGGCTTTCTAGAGAGGTGAGGTCAATTTTTGCCACGTACATGTGTCGAGGTTTGAAAACATGAAAAGCGGTGATTGAAGCAGACTCCCGTTTTTGGGACGCATCCTGGCTGCTTGCCAAAAATGTATTAAGGGGCACTGTATTTTCTGACAGTACTCCACTGACATCAGAGCGAAAACTATTTATGCTGGAACATGAGATGGTTGAGAGATTCATGACTATTTGGGGCTTCTTAGCTCTTCTTACCTATTTGGGCAATGGTCGCAGAAGTCTTCCTTGATGTGCAGGCAGATGATGAGGTCCTGAGATCACCAGTGGTTACAGCAGCTCCGGGGTTTGCAGAGACGGCATTAGCAATATCAATGAGCAACTTAATTTTAGCTATGGACTTCTCAGTTTTCTTTGCAGCTGACCCGGTTGGTTTGGGCAGCAAAAGTTTAGACTTCATAGTGATGCTCTGGACCCAGGCCAGGCCTGGTGTTCTGCTGTGTTCTAGTTCACTTGTATATCGATGTTCAGTGGTATGTTTTCAGTAAACAACACTAAGCTGTTTTTACTTTTGGCTACCTACAAAGACACTCACTACACTTCACCAGCTGCTAATAACTCGCACCGTATTTACATCGAGGTTAAATTGGAAATGTTTTTTATCACAACTTTTTTAAGACAATGTTTGCGGGTTTATAACATCAAAATTTCATATATACACGTCCGCTCGCTACCGCCGTCCGCCGTTCCTTAAGCGCTAATAGCATCAGATCAATGTCAGGCACGTGTTTACCCAAAACATACCCCAAATCAAAAATAGGGACTCTATATAATCTAACCTAACCTAAACTAACTTTTTAGTGAAGGAATACAAATTGAGACAGTCCTTTTATTATATTACAATCAAGAATTCTTCCAAAGTTGTATATTAACGAAGAAAAAGAGCTAATGTCTGGCTTACACGCGTGCTGACATACAGTTTGGTACCATTATGCATAATGGAACCAAGCTGTGTGTCAGCCTGACATTGGCTCTTTTTCTTCGTTATTATAATTTCGAGGTCAAATGGACTGCTCTAAATAAATCAGTTTAGATGTTTATATAACAGTAGCTACTAGCTATATTAATACAAGCGGTACTCACAATTATATGGTACCATTTCGCTTATATATTTGATAATGAATGAAAGCGCATGTTGGTCACTCAGTCGGTGTTAGGTATTATTTTCAAGGTTTTGCCGCAGGTCGCAATGGCTCTTCATATATTGCCCAAGAATTTCAAGTTAACAAATGGCAAAAAAATCAGGAAGACAATGAATAAGAGACAGTTGAGTTGCCCCCATCAATTGATCAAATGAATGACTTGTTACAATGCAAGATCCGACAAATCGGCTGTGGGAGAACTTAGCTAATTATGGTGGTTTCCTCCGGAGACCAGGACTGGAAGACAATGATCGTGGGGCACCATTGTTTGGGCTGCCCCGGCTTGGTCTTGAATCTGACATCCAAGAATGACGCCTTCTGCCGGGATGACTACAATAGCTGGATCCATGGCATGTTGAGGCGATCTTGGTAGGGGCCGTTTTTTTACTGTTGGTCCTGTCATCCCCCACTGGTGGTGTTCCCCGGGAAGCCTGGCTGGACCTTCGGGGTCAGAGCTGACTCCGATTTTTGCACTTAATTGAATGGAAGTGAAATGAAAGTTTGGGCTCAGTCTGGTACCAACAGGTCTAGTTAAGTAGTCGGCATAAATTGTTATTAAAATTAAAGAATTGAGGGTGCAGAGTGGTAATACGTACCATATTTTAGAATTAGCTGTTATGAAATTTAATTCTTAAATGGAATTCCAATTTTGTCAATTATAACACTGCATTATGGAGTATGTGTGGAATTAGAAGATTCAGCAGGGTTCATAAGTATTAGGTGATGAATATCTTTACCAGTTACATGATATACAGTCAAGCTTGGCTGCCTCTAGTCTTCAGCTAGAATAGTTAAAGCAGTTATCAGAAGAGGTTCAGCTATCTTAGCAAACGAGTAAGAAAGGGCATTAATATATAACGGTTGCGTTCAAATATTTCTACATTATCTATCTATTAACATTGTACATTAGACTTGGAGTACACTAGACCTAGTGCTGTACTCCGGACTGACCAGTTCCACAAATTGGCAAGGTACGGCGATTCATTCCCAATTTATCAACATATTTATATACATCTTATAGGCCAACTACATGCTTAAAAAAAAGCTGTTCTGAAATTCTAGAAAACTGAAGAACTTACCCAATATTTCTTGCAGACCCACGCACTTAATCACGAACCAAAAAAAATTGTAGGGAATGAGTGTTTTGGTTCTCGATGCTTTGCCGCAGGCTTACTCGATGTTGCCGCTTGCGGAATAGTTTCAACTAGTTTTGTCTGAAACTTACATTTTAGATATGTCGGCTCCCATGATTCGGTCTATTTGAATGAGCACCAATGAGCAAGATAATGATTACCAGTCTCTCTTAATATCAGTCGTAGGGACACTTGTCCTCTACAATATAACTTATGGAGAATTTTAGTAGTACTAATATAAAAGGAGTGTTCAAATTTGTATTCATACACTAAAATGTTAGATTTGGTTAGGCTAGGTTAGATTACATAAATTCCTCATGTTATGATTTGGGGTGTTCTTAAGGGTAAACACGTTCCTGACATTGGTATGGTACGTTTAGTGTTGCAGAACTTCCCTGACACACGAGACTGACATTGTGTATAGAACCACCTTCGATTGGCCTCACCAGTGCAACAGGGGTTGGCTTGGAAGACGGTTGCCACAAGGCCGTGCCGTCACTTGTCCTACAACCTACCAACCCGACGAGTGTTGTGTGTGTAAGGGCTCGTGAAGTCGAATTTTACATTGCTCTCCCCAACATCAACTATCGTGCAATTCACTTCGTGTAAATAATGTATTTTCTTGTAAGGTATTATATTTCAGATCATTGGAAATTTGTCGTAGAAGCAGTTTTCCCTCTGGCGGCGGGAATCCCTCCGCACGTTAACTTGCCATCAAGCAATGCGGGACTCCAACTCAAAGTTCCCGGCGTATACTGCAAGACACCATTCAGCAACAAGGATTTTTGACGCCAAACAATCAGTGCCAAGAGCGGCAACAAGGAGTGGAAGCGAGCCAATCGCCATCTGGAAAGCGGCTCAGGTATCTTGAAATGCTAAGTTGAAGATTAAAGGAGAGTTTGTTTAAATTAGGAATTACATGCAAATAATATTAAGAGTTTTTGCCCGTGATTAGTCTTAGTTAAAAATAGCAACATCGAGACAGTTTAAAATGTATTGAGACAAGTTTTGCATTATAAATAGTGAATAATTGGCGCAGCCACATCAACAGTCTGCCCCGTCTGACTGTAGCCAATCACGTATCACTCAGCCTCCATCAAAGGCAGCAACAATTTGTACCTAAGAAATTACTGCTATCTGATACCCACAACCGCATGGCCCACAATATAGGCCTGCGTCGGGGCATGAATGAACTTATTCGCTTAATTTAACGCCTGGCGATAATATTCTAGCCCATATTTTGTTTGGTTGTGATAACTTTAATCGAATTCTCATTTAAAGCAATCAGTCACCACGTTTACTGTTTTCTTCTATTGAATGACTATTTCAATCTTTCACGTGGTGCTACAATTTGGAATTGCATTATATCATATCTTACCAATAAACTAAATTTACACATGAATTCTCTCGTAATTATACCTCCTGGGGTTTAACATTAAGGGTATTGTCATGAAAAAGGCAACCATAAAGGTTGAACTTTTAAACCGGTGACCCTCAAAAACTTTTCTCAATTAAAACAGACCTAATGAGATAACTTAAGAAGAAAACAGTGCTTCAGCTCCAATAATGAACATCATTCAAACTTTCAACATTCAAAGTGACCCAGAAATGGCATTATGACTACAAGCATGTGACTGGACTACGTGACTCAACTGTACGCAGAGGCCTGCACACCACAGTTCAGGCAACCAGATGGCCACGCCCGGACCGCAGCATTCCTGGATGTCTGCACCTCGGCCCTTGGCGTAAACGAAAATTTTATGGGTTTGGCAGCAGAACACCACCTCATAACTGGGAATACCAATGTGTGCAGTTAACTTAGTTCAAAATTTAAGTTCAATCATATAATTTGAATTTTCCATCGTAATGCATCGAGTCGCAAACGTGTCAAATTATGTGTAAATCTATAGGCAAGTGCACGTTAAGTGTGTCAAATAATATTTCCATCGCTTGAAGATAATCAATCTTGCGCACAAAGATACATTGCCCCTATGCATTCAAGTTTCAATGGAACAGAAATGTAAACATTTTTGATGACGTGCATAATTCTTTGAATCCACAAGCCACGTGGGACGCAAGTGTAGTGAATTCATAATATTGCAAAATTAACTTGACGACAAATAACTAATGATAACGGTTATTGAAAATAAAGGCAAACACAAGCACACGTGCTCATTCATCCCATGTAACAAATTCGGGGTTAAACTAAATTATACGACACGAATAATTTATTTGATCGTTGCAATCCAGGCCTGCCCAGTAGTCATGATCATTTCAGTGACGATTCATAACATTCAAGTGTGTTTAATTTGAAGATTATCACATGCACGCATGCCGCAGCAAAAGGCCACTGCACGACTTTTGAATAAGGTTGACGCAGGCCAAACTGCTCAAATTGAGTCAAGTTCAAGGCGTTGAACTGGCCGGCAGCGCGGCAACTCAGCACTATGCAGTTTGTCAATGCTGTAACACAGTGCAGGTTTCCAGCGCATAGAGAAGTGTGCGGTGCGGTCACCCACACGCGTAGGCATTTCCCAGGCAGCGGGTCAACAGCCGAAAGCAGGTAGAGACATTCTCGCCCGCAGACCAACGCTTACACCAGCAAGCACAAGTGGTAGAGCAAGCACGGCACGCAGCGCCCAGCCTAGGGACAGCGCAGGCGGCAGAAAAAGATACTCCGCGTGTCAAACCTAACTGTTCAGCGGGACAGAGACAGAAAATTTGCCAACATCCCTGCGCTAGGAAACTCCTCGTGGCACACTAATCGCAACTGTTCCGACTAGCAAAGCTCGAGCAACAGCGACCGAGCCCCGAATGTTGAAATTGACTTGCCAGTCAAGTACAGTGCCGAGCGGCGCATCAATTGTGACTGTGTATAACTTAACGATAATGCAGCAGAGTGCCCTTGACTTCCGCCGAGGGCGATAGCAAACCTAACGTCAATTACGGTGACCATTTCAGTTGAAGTTTTAATAACATTCGATTGTCGGTGAAAAAGTTCGATTTAGTGACGTTCACAATTACGTTAGTACTCATTATTCACACAAAATCGGAACCGTACATGTAAAAATAAATGCGTTACATCAGATTTGATCATTGTAGCTTTTTCAAATTAACGACGGTAATGTTTGCATCAGCGTTCATTCAAATACATATCGTAACTGTTCAGACGCTAAAATATATACGAATCAGAGCGTTCAAATGTTAATTCAGTGTCACGACGATTCAAATTGAACAACGTCTATAATTGCACAAACTGCGAATTCCGAGATATTCAATACCGTTCGTTCTCAGTACAATTCATTTCAGTTTATACCAAATTCTGTTTTGCAATTTAAGATCCAAGTGCGTGCAATAAGTCAACATGGTGGAAAAATCGAACAAGATCCGCCACCGATTTCGGTCAAACTTCCACCGGAAATGCCTCCCACCGAAAATGCCCAATTCGGTCAAGCTTCCACCGTTCAATACAAGCGATGTATCGTTATGGTTCGCGCAGGTCGAAACATTATTTGACCTTCAAGCGATAAGCGACCCGTTGGTCCAATTTAAGGATGTGATAGGTGCGTTAGGACCGGCCGTAGTGGCGGAAATAAGAAATATCATCTTAAACCCTTCCAAGAAAAATCCTTTCGCAACCCTATTAAACGAGCTGCACAACCGTTACGGACTTTCGTCGTGCCAGCGCATTGGAAAATTATTGAGCAGCGAAGAACTTGACGACAGAAAGTCGTCAGCTTTTCTACGTCAAATGATGACATTAGTTGAAGGACCGGCCAAGCCTGACGAAACATTCATGAAAACCCTTTTTCTACAAAGACTCCCATCAAATGTGCAAGCAATACTTGCGTTAGCAGTATCATGGAGGTAGAGGCACGAAACGGCTCGGCGATAGCACAAATCAGCGAACCTGTAACGAGCAGCGTCAACGCGTGCAATTTCGCTCCGATGTCACTAAAGCCTGCAATGCCAGCGTCGGCACCATAGAACGAACTTACGGACATTATCAAACAACCCCAAACGAGAATCACGAGCCTAGCTGCAAAGCACGAAAAGCTAGAGCAATCAGTCCGACGTGGAGGCAATGGCCGCGTCAGAGAGCGCACCGATCACTCAAAATCGCCGCAACGAAGTCGTTCAAAGCCCCGTGATAACTCTAAATTCGATTCGTGTTGGCCTTGAAATGCGACCTACCGTGCATGTGGACTTCGGGAAACGCCAAACCCGAGTCTTAAATGTGGCCATCGATAGAGACTTTGGTAAATTCGAAAAAAAAAATAACGGTCATAAGGATTCACTGTACCAAAACGCGCAATGAGGTCCTTAGTCGACACAGGAGCTCACTCAGTTGCCTCCTAGCGACTTTGGGCTGATGATTGGTGTAGAGACAAAACTGTGTCCCTTGAAGCGCACATTTAAAGTGCTTTATTGCAAGGTACGCTGCGAGTAGCTCTCGGGAGAACGTCGAGTATTGAATTTCAGTTGCGATTGAACGTTTGCTAAAGCATGCGAGAGGTTCTACTTTTCCATCTACCGCTTGTTGCAAAACCGCTCCTGCCGCTGTCGCTGAGACGTCTACCACGACCGATAGTTGCGCTGCAGCGCTCGGGAACTTCAACGCTGTGAAGTTTGCTAATTGAATTTTAATGAGCATGGACGCCTTCTCTGCCTCAGGTGTCCAAGCTACTACAGTTGATGTGCCTTTACCATTGGGCTTAAGTAGGTCATTGATGAGTGCTACAGTTTCGGTGCGTGAGGCAGGAACCGGTGATAATAATTCACCGTGCCCAAAAATCTACGCAAATCGTGCATATCCGCCAGTTTTGGGTAATCTTTGATGGCTGCGACCTTGCTCGGAAGCGGTTTGATGCATTCTTTGCCGATTTTATTGCCTAAGAATTCTACATTTTCCTGGACAAATTTGCACTTTGTCATGTTGATGATTAGGCCGTACGTTTGGAGGCGTTTGAAAACGGTTTCAATGTGACCTTAGTGATCGTCTTCAGGTTCGCTTGTAATAAGTATATCGTCGACATAATCGTAAGCATTGTCGATGCCTCTGAGCACTTCGTCCATGAACCTCTGGAACCTTCTGGGTGCGCCTTATGAACCAAAGGGTAAGCGCAAATACTCGAACAACCGGAAGGGTGTTGTGACAGCTGTTTTTTGGTATGTCCGCTTTGATGACAGGTATGACATAGTATGCCGAATGTAGATCTAATTTAGTGAAATATTTCGACGCGCCTACTTGTAGTGCAAAGTCGTGAACGTGCGAAATTCCGTATTTATCGTCTTTTGTAATCAAGTTAAGCCGTCTGTAGTCGATGGGGGCTCTGAACCCCTCTTCTTTCGGTAAGAGGTAAAGCAGAGCAGCCTATGGACTTGCTAAGGAACGCACGATCCCTAGTTGGTGAGTTCGTCAAACATCTTTTTCGCTATGGCGAGTTCGTCCGGGGCTAGTCGTCTAGGCCTGTTGAATAATGGTGGCCCATGTGTGGGAATGTAATGGACTGCATTATGGGGCGGGCAGTTTTTCAACGTACTTGGTTCAGTAATAAAAGAGTATTTTTTTCGTAGCGCCCTGCACCTGTCGGTAATAAGTCGCCAGCGCCGACTATTCGCATCGCGGCATCGAGCCGAGCCCGCGTTGCATTTGCAGTAAGACTGGTCGTCGGGTCGAGGAGTACCATGTTTTTTTAAATTAATAGTAAGGTCATTGTGGAATAGGAAATCTATGCCTTGAATTGGCATGGTTACATCAGCTATGACAAAATCCCATTGAAAATCTCTACGGAGTCCTAACTCAATGATTACAGTTTTGCGGCCATAAGTGGCAATGTTGCTGCCGTTTGCAGCTGTTAGCATCGCATCTGCGCCGTGGAATCTATTGCCTGCGGTCGCTGGGAGGCAACTGAGTGAGGCTTCTGTGTCGACTAGGAACTGAATGCGCGTCTTGGTACAGTGAATTCTCATAGCCGTTATTTTTTATTTTAATTTGTCCGAGTCTCTACCGCTGGCCATATTTAGGACTCGGGTTTGGCGTTTTCCGAAGTCCAAGAGCACGATAGATCGCATTACGTGACCTTAGAGCCAAATTTATAGTGATAACAACGCGTATTGAATTTAGAATTATCACAGTGCTTTGGACGACTTCGTTGCGGCGATTTTGAACGATCGGTGAGCTCGCTACCGCGGCTCTCGCCTCTGCGTTGGACCGATTGCTCGTGCTTTTCATGCTTCGCAGCTAGGCTTGTGATGCTCGTTTGCAGTTGTTTCAAAATATCCGAAACTGAGTTATTTCGCAATGTGGTGCCGACGCTGGCATTGCTGGCTTTAGTGATATCGGAGCGAATGACACGCGTTGACGCTGTTCACTACCGGTTCACTGATGTGGGCTATCAACAGGCCGTTTTGTGCCTCTACCTCCATGATGCGATCGGCCTGAAGGGCTAATTTCTCTAGGCTAAGCTCGTCTACTGCTATCGCAAGTATTGTTTGCACATTTGATGGGAGTCTTTGTAAAAAAAGGGTTTTCAGGAATGTTTTGTCAGGCTTGGCCGGCTTTTCAAATAGTGTTAACATATGACGTATGAAAGCAAACGGCTTTCTGTCGCCAAGTTCTTTGCTACTCAAAAATTTGCCTATTCGCTGTCGAGACGAAAGCCCATAACTGTTTTGCAGCTTCCTTTGAGGGTTGCAAAAGGGTTGTCCTTCGAAGGATTTAGGATGATATTTCTTATTTCTGCCTCTACATTCGGTCCTAACGCACCTATCGCTATCTTAAGTTGAACCAACGGGTCTGATACCGATTGAAGATCGAATTATATTTCGACCTGGGCGAACCAATAATTTATTGTCGTTTGTGGAATAGACTGTGACTAACTGCTTCTATAGTCATCGAATTCTCAGGCAAGAAATGCGCCAAACAATAAAGAGTGTTCACATAAGAATTCGAATCGCGTATAATAGAGCAATTGCTATTGAGACGAAATTGAAATATTGTTCAGCACTTGATATTGATTAGGCAGTGGCAGTAATTACAAGAATTCTGATACAACCCTAATCGTAGAACCATATTTCGGGATTAAATTTGGGATAATTTTTTACGGTATTTTGGGCGAACTTGACAAGCTTCAGACGGTCTTTAAAGAGCTTGTCGGTCAAAAGTATTTCCAGACCAATCTTGAAAAGCCGTGACCGCGTCTATCCATTGAACGAGAAAAGCGTGGAAATCTTCGAGACTCATACGGCTTTGGCATGAGGACTCATGGATTTGACTGACGTGCTCATTGTTTAGATGAATGACTTGGTGGAGTAGATGTGGGTTGAGTTTGATTGGTTGTATGGGCTTGCCTTGGCGCACGTGATATGCATTAAAAGGTCATATAGACCTTAATCAATAAATTTTTGATGTTGCTACTTAGCTACAAAAGTTTTAGCAAGACTTACATTTCATGTTTTTTTAAATATATTTACCCTATGTAGAATGAATTAAATATGGATCAGTAATAGTCACAGGTTACCTAGTGACGGCAGTATAGCTGAGTACTAACATGCTTGTGAAGTGCCCAACGTGGGGCACTCAACGTAATTAAAAAAACAAAAAAACCATTGGGCTTATTTTACTTTGAATCAGTGCAATAATTAATTCAATTATATCAAATTAAATTAAATGCATCAGCCACCGGTTGTCCTATATAATCCTAGTGTGGCTGTGCATGCAAACAGAATTGACAATTATACATCAATAACACAACCTATCATGTGTGGCTGAACATTGGCCTGAAATATTAATAATAGGTCAACATGTCAAAATTTATGTCTTGGTTTTCTTTTTCTGTAGCTCTCGGCTGGGGAGTTGCTCCATTTGACAGGAGAATGGTGGATGGAGCCTAGCGGG
>SDVV010036149.1:0-10979 GCA_016164225.1 Gammarus roeselii
CGTGAACCTTGTACCGGTTACGACGATGCTATCTGAGCGCACTGATGTTTGGACATATATAACTGACGAGGTTCTAAGTTGTTGGAGGCGAGGATTCGTTTCGTTGCATCCGAGTCTTTATTTTACCTAAGTGAATAAATTGTATTTATACAACTAAACCGCGTAGCTGTAAATATTGTGTTGTGTTGCGTTGCTTTCAGAGCTCAGTTTGCCCGTGTGGCCGCTGACGTATTAATCTTGATGCTACCTGTACGCACTAGGGTGCGTACATATCTCACTTAATGTTTGAAAAGATTGGAAGCGGAGGTCCGTTTCGAGTAAGCGTTTTTTCTTTTGCGCACCAGCGTGCGTCTGTTATTGCTAAAACTTTCACTTTTTTCTAACGTTGAAAGCGTTGTTTTGTTTTTTCCTCGCACACTTAGGCGTGCGAGCCTGCTTTAATCAATGATCGTCGAGCCCTACGCGGGAGCCTATTATGACTCGCGTTGAGGCTCTGGTGGAAATGAGGACCAAATCAAATCAAATCAAAACCAAGTAAATTCTTATTCAAGCACATTGATACAGCTGTCTGTTTTTGGCTCTGGCGAACTATGACAACATTATTGTATCCATAAAACACGCTGATGACACGTCAACAGTTGTATAATCAAATAACCCAAATCCATAGGAACAGTTCCTTATGTTGTGCATGATAGCTCCGACGACAGCAAGATCAACCACGCTCATCGTCGCATTCCCTCACCCCGTAACTTCATCGATAGATCAAACCGGCCGGCTGTCCGCATCGTACCCCGAGCCCATGTATCACAATGGGCAGCGCACAGTGTCATACATAACTGTCTATTGTGTTCAGACCGTGCTCTGTTGGGTCGTGGTCGGGTCGTGCGCATAATGCCCTTGTGTGTCGTGTTGGCCAGGGACTCGTGCGACCGTCGCTCACGACCGAGGCGTGGTCACGGCGGCATCCTTTGCTTGGGACATATGCCAACGGCGCTGAGGACTCATACCAACTACCCGGGAGACTTTTGCCATTTGAAAATATATACCAACCGAGAATTTATGTTAACTAGGGACTTATGCCAACTGAGGATTTATGTTAACTAGGGACTTATGCCAACTGAGGATTTATGACAACTGGGGACTTATGCCAACTGAGAATTTATGACAACTGGAGACTTTTTTTTCAATGCTATTTTTACAAACATCGTAAATTAAATTAGAAGTTAAAAATGAACTCCGATGATTAAAAATCATTTAAATTAAAATAAATAACTTTCGGTAAGACGAAATCCCCTTATGAAACGAAGTGTGGGGCTGGATGTGAACACCCTGACGGGGTACCCTCCGACCCACTAAAACCTCTCCTCGGCCTCCAGACCGGCGGATAGGATGCTGAATGCGTTGCCTCTCTGTAGGGCCAAGCCCAACCACTGCTGGAACCATAGAAATTCTCGTGAATCTCCAGTTGCCTCCACCGATCTACGCCCAATCTCCTTCACAATTCGCGCAGTTGACGCGCCATACACCCTTGTCGTCTCCAAGGATTAGGGCTCAAATTGAAACTTTCGCCCCAAAGCGCCATAATTCCTGCACTTACGTGTCTCTGCCTCTGTAGCTGCAGAACCAGCTGGAATTGCATACCCTATCTAATGCGTTTCCGCGTAAGTGTCCACACATGTACAGTCCCAGCATGAACTCTTAACATTCTTGAAGGGGAAAACTGGGTCTCTGGCCATCACCTCTATCTAAACCCAAAGGTTCCAGCACCGATGGTAGTCCTGCTCTCTGCAAAGATCTTCTGACGATGTCGTTCAGCGCAGTGTGTCTGGGATAGACCATACAGTCCATCAGTCCATCTCGTCACGGATGCTGTTGGCAGATTTTAAATTCCACCCTCAGACCAACGGCACTGCGCAGTGTCTCTGGATCTAGCTGAGTCCCCAATGATGGCGCAGGGACTGCATGCATCCAGAGAACACTTTCTCTGCTGGAGGCAGCCAGGAGGCGTGCTCTCGCCGTCTGATCCGCGACAGTGAGCAAACCGTTCAGTGCGCCCTCTACCAAAAGCAAGTCCCATACTATGGTAGTTAATTTCTAAACGAGTCGAGGAGTGTTTGAGGCTTCTAAGCTGACTCTATGAACAGATCTGAAAGGATTCGCGTGAATATGGTCACTACTAAATAATTATTTCTGAGAATAAGTTTGTTGGGAGTAGACTTTATTACTTGATCAGTTTCCATGTACATTACTGTAATAGCTTGTACTATTTATTTGCACTGAATACTCTAAGACTAGGCTAATAAGAGTTTATTTATATTTTACACTAGTAGCTAGCTATACATTTAGCAACAAGGCGGTCAGTTATAGATCAAATTTTGTGTGAGGGGGAGCGGTGAGAATCTGGGCTGCCTAGGTGCACCCAGATTCCCATACTATAATTCCTGGGAAGAAAGATACCCCCCATGCAGCCCAGTCAACCCCTGCTCCCGTGGAAGAGAACAGACGGATGTGTCCAAGCATGGGGCTCGAGCAGAACTGTTCTGCCCGCACTTTGAGTCCCGGGACAGAGGGGGTGCCTCCACACAAGGATTGGACACCCAACCCTCAACTCAGCCACAAGCAGTAATATTTAATAGAGTGTGGCTTGTTAGAATGCTTTACAGCTTGTGCAGTTTTTCTGTCTCTACGATAAATGCTGCCAAGGCAAGGCATCGGGGTTCTGATGTCTCCTTATTGTTGTAAATGTCCAGGATAGTTTTAACCGTGACTGTCTCTATTCCTTACGATTCTAGTTTCTGAAGCAGCCTAAATCTCTGCTGCACAAATAGTTGGCAGACTAGGAGGTAGTGTTTTAGTGATTCTGGTGTGATGCAGTTGCTGCATAGGTTTGTGGGAGAGAGGTTCATTCTATGCAGATATTCGTCATGTCCTACATGTCTTATTCGCATTCGTGTGATGAATACATTGATTTTTTGTTGGTGTGGTGGTGGTGGAAGCCTTTGAAGTTACCAATGTATTCATGGTGAAGTTCCAGTTATCCACTCATTTCTCTTTCATCTTGGTTTTGATCATATATGTTCTCTTTTCTTGGTTTAGTTTGAACCAGACAGATTTGTCCAGTTTGTGTCCAAGGTCTGCTGCCGTGTCTGCAGTTTAATTTCTTAGGATTCCTGCATGTCCTTTAACCCATGATATAGCAACTTCTTTACCAGCTCATCTGCAGATTATGATGTTTGTAATGATCATGTTAGTGATGCTGGTGTAGCTATTAGTAGGGTTTTGTATGATGTGCAGGGATCTTTGTGAGTCTATTAGTATCAGGAATTTTCCATGACTGCCTTCCTGTTTGATGATCTCAGTTGCTTTGAAAATTGCCTACATTTCTAAAACCAGAACTGTGTGCCTTGGGCTAAGTTTCCAGGGACGTCCCTCTTGTCCCGCCAAGTTAAGGGGATCACCACCTCCCCCCCCCATCCCGATGGCACCCTGCAGCTCCTCAGTGTCAACTACAATGTTCACTTCGGAAAGGACGGCTTCGACTAAGTCACACAGAATGCATCGACGAGATGAAGGCCGGAAGGCCAACAGCTCCTGCTCTTCTGAACCCGAGGCCTCCATGATTAACTTACAAAGTGACTTGGTTCCAAGATCTGTCGTCGAGGAGGACATTGGTCACCCCAGTGACGGCATCCCTCAATACCGAATCAAAACTGTTCAGGTACTCACCATGTTGATAGGCGGGCGATGATCTGAGCACATACTGCAATTTATGAATAGAGAAGCAATTTTTCAAAATACAAATGCTTGGTGACTGTTTATTTGCTCCAATCGCGTGATCATCCGTTCCAAGTCATCTTGCTTGCTTCTCAATGCATCGGGCATATCCTCTTCTCAATGCATCGGGTATACCCTCTTCTCAATGCATCGGGTATATCCTCTTCTCAATGCATCGGGTATATCCTCTTCTCAAGGCATCGGGTATACCCTCTTCTCAATGCATCGGGTATACCCTCTTCTCAATGCATCGGGTATATCCTCTTCGGAAAGTGGTGCTCCCAGCAGGGTACACTGGCTAATCGGAACCATGCTGACTTTAGGTAGCACCAACCTAAAGGGGACTCTTGTCCACTGGGGACGCACGTCAACTGGCTGGGGACTCATGTTACCAGGGTACTTATAATAATAATAATAATAAATAAAAGCTTCATCAACAGCTAACATGGGCATAGTATTACAATTGAGACATCTTATTTTAAGGTTACAGTGAGGACAAAGTTATAAAATTACCGCACACAACTAAGAATAAGTTCCGGCATACAACTCTATCCTGCCTATGCTTTCCTGCCTATGCGTATAGACTTGCATCTGTTGGTAAATGATAATAATGATGATTTTTATTGAATTCACATACACACGAGCATATATATGAAATGGAGCCCATGTTAAGAGAGTCTATAAAGGCAAAATTAAAAAGATTATCGACAGTATATTGGCCAGCATTGAAGAGTAAAAGTCACATTTATTCATATATTTAAATTATTTATTTCAAAAAAGACAAGTTTAAATGAAAACACAGATCGTGACCATGTCTCAAACCAAAAAAAGGCAAAAAAAAGTCAAGGAGGTAGAAAATATGACTAACAAAAACAATATACGATAGATTTTTCATCCGTGATTTGATAAACTAAAACCAGATTTATAATCAACGATTCGATAAAGTAAATTTAAATTTTACGAGCTACAACAAGATTAAATTGTTACAATCCATCTACCGTAGGCACCAGTCAGCAATACAGCACAGAGAAGGAAGGTCACTCCATTATAGGCATAATTACATCACAGGAGAATATAGCAGGCGTTCCCCCGCCCACCGGCATCCGCCACCCTAGGCCGTGCCAAGGCAACCAGAGGACGCCAACCCTCCCAGGGGCTCCACCGGTCCCCCAGTGAGGAGGTCACAGTGGCCCCCAGAGGGCAGAGATACAGCGACGTTGAACAGTTATCAACACCACCGTCCAGCCCGCGTCCCCTTCAAATAAAGGAGCTTTAAGCATTTCTTGAAGGTTTTATAAGAATTTAGTCGTCTAAGGAAGAGTGAAGTTTTATTCCACAATAATATAGAGTTATATAGAAAAGCTGATACAGGCAGTAGTAGTATTTTATGACGTGGCCTTGAGGGGTATTAATTTCCACTGCGGATCATTTTATTTATTTATGAATCATGAGGATTTCAATTGTTAACTTTTGGTCACTTTCGCGGGATATAACAACTCGCAACCTAATTTTAATCAATCAAATCCATTTATTTGATGGGAACTGACAAATCATTTCCAAAGGAGATCAACATTCTAGTTTGAGGAGGTCACAATAGTCAAGAATCCTCGATGGATTGTTCTTAGCTTTGCGACTACTGACCCTAATTTGCGGAGTCTGGGTTCCTTTGAGACTCTTATGGATCGTGGAGAGTGGGTTCGGAGTCTGGGTGCCTTTGAGACTCTTATGGATCGTGGAGTCTAGGTTCGGAGTCTGGGTGCCTTTGAAAAACTTAATTGCGCACCATTAAGTGCCATGCAATAGCAATTATATGAAACAAGGGGATACTCTTCATTGAATCTCGTACATATATTTGATCCATATTTATTCTAAAGTCAAGTATCCTCCTTCGTATGCTATGGGTTTGCGTTTAGAGAATTGAGCTCGTATGATTATTTCCCATACAAATATTGATAAAAATCATGTGGATCGTGACTTCCGTATCATGCAAACTCAACGAATCGGTCCCAATCAAATATTAGCTAATAACGCCGCAGGTGTTCCACAAAATGTTTCTTGAAACCGAACAGATGTTCCTCTGCGCCTGCATGTTTCTTAGAGAAGCAGGTCTCATTAAAGGTTCAAACCAGTGTCGCCGGGAGAGGAACACGGTCACGAATCGAGTTAAGAAAGAAAATGGACGGGGGACATCAGTGCAAAAGGAGGGACCTCAAAAGGGGGAAGCTAAGTGAAGGGGGTTGGGGGCAGAGCAGTGGCCACGACCAGTCGTGTGACCGGACACCCGCAGCCATGCGGGGTCTGATCACCCATGAAGCTGTCACGATTGTTCGACCCAGTGTCACGACACAAGAGCTCTATAGGGCTGTGGCTACGGCTTGTGTTAGGGAGGGCGGGGTATGTGGTGGTGTATGGCAGTGTAGGGGGTGTGCTGGGGCTTATGGGGTGTGGATTGTGGTGTTTGGTGGTGCATAGTTGGGAATCGGTATGTATATGGTGATACGTCGTGGGGCATGGTGGTCGTGAATGATGGTGTGTGGAGGATTTGGGTGCTGTTTGAGAAGTGTTGTTGTGCTTGGTGGTACATGATGGTGAGTGGATGTACATGGTGATATGTAGGGTATACGGTGGCGGAGCATGGTTGTGTATGGGGGTGAATGGCTTACAAATACTAAAAGATGACGTCAAGCCATTTGGGTCAATCAAAGTTGCCTATCTTAATAGCGGACAGATGGGCTCTGAAATTGAATGTCTATAATTAGGAAGTTTTTTAAAATTGAATGTCTAAGGAAGTATGATGGGCCTGTGTGATATTTCCAATGTAGAAGTTAAAAAATATGTAGTAGGAAATAACATATAACGATGATATCCAAAACCACTCATACTAGCAACTCAAAAGAAAGACACCGACCCACGATCTTGATTTGACGTTGTCGTTCAACCAATGGGGTCTGCTGTCAATGCTGGACACCGTTTTGCAACGGGCAACAACTACCTATGACGAGCACCTCTTCCAATCACGCTGTGACATGAGCGTTTCCACTGTTTCGCTGTGTACAACTTCCTTTGAAAGTTTGTTCCACTTTACGATGTATCCATGAATGCGAGGATTAGTTACTCGTAATGAGAAATAAAAAGAGCTTACTTTTCATAATCTTTCCAGCTTTGATTGTGCCACCTAATTCAACGTCTCTCCAAGAATATAAAAGTTACCTTCGCACGAAGTCCGTCTACAAAAGATCTCTTTCGCCGCAAACCTTCTGTAACTGTACAGTGTACTTTCTAAGATACGGTAATCTGAGTGGACTGAGTACTCAATTACATTGTACAACTCACGAATGCCGTCCCGCTCCTGCACAGATGGTACGGCATAATAGCCTTTGGTGCGCTCTCATGGCAGCACCGTTGGACTGCTCGTTACCTTTTAAATTGTCTCGAAGGATGACAACATCAATCACTCCCTCTTAGTTGACGGGATTTTTTTTTCCGGACTTGAAGTATTCGTGCGTGGGGTTGCATGTGATGATCAGTGGGCATAATTTTACATTAGCGATATTGAAAGTCATTTGCCACTAATTGATTCGACTGAAACTTTAGTTCGGCTTGCACTCTTCCTTCGAATCGACGGACTTGTTAATGTTCGTCTACAGCAATAAGGGGCCTAAACCTGATCCTTGAGAAACGCCGCTTGTTATTTTTGCTTCCGCCTATTCGGGAAGACATTTTGTTGTTAAACTCACCTGCGTTGCAGTTAACTGATCAAGTTCTGGGAGATATTTTATCGAAAGCATTTTTGAAAATCAAGGGACATGATTTATCGATTGGAGATTCAGCGCCATCATTTTTAATTGGGTAATTGAAAAATAAAAACCCAGTAAAATAATTTCAAACAGTTAATCATAGTTAGAATTCTGTGAGCAGTTTATTCTGTATTTTTTTATCTCAATAAATGCAATATAGTTCGATAAAGGTCTTTCCAATATGAAAACATTAGTATTATCTGTATAGTAGTAGACACAGAAGCTAGGACTCGAGGTGTCTATGCACTTGGTCATCAAAAGTCAGTCACGATGATAATTTATACATTTTTCAGCAGTGAATCTTCATTTCTTCCCAACACACTGACTCTCACAATCCGTGCGAATGCCTCTTTCGAAATTACGACCGAATTCTATTCGTGGATACTCTATCTCAAACAGGATCGTTGACAATGTAGCACACTAGCTGTAACATGAGGTCAGTCATCGGGCGAGATTTCTCAGTGTGATGTTGGCGCGTCCAGATGAAAATCTATGCAGATATTCCAAAGTTCATTTCTTTCCATGACTACTCCCTCTCTCCGGGTCCTAATGGTTGAAAAACTAATCAGTATTCTAGTGTCGAGCTCCCAAAGTGCGAAGTGTAGGTGTCAGTAAATCGTGCTAACGCTCTTCCAGATAACCTGCCTCTCCCGGTAACGAATCTCTCTCGGAAACAGGACTCTCAGCCTGCGAGCGTCACGAAAGGAATTTGGTCCTACGTCCGAGCACACGCTTATGTGTTCTCCTCCCTCCACAACAACAAAAAAAGAATACGCACCTAGATATTGGAGTGCTGGCTATTTGGTGATGTCTCTTCTCCTCTGTGATTCTAAGGGTGCTCGCTCTCGGTCACCGGCACACTCCCAGGCCCCCACTTTTGGTGTTTGAACATTTTGCGCGTATCCCACTGCGAGCCAGGGCGGTGACTCCCATTGCAATCCCTATAAATTATCCCTTCTGAACAGTGCACCGGTCGTGTGTGTCTGAGGGCGTGAGCCTTTAGGAGGAGGGCGACGTGGTACATGGCATTGGGGGGCAGACGCTGTCAAGGGGTGGTGGAGGAGAAGGAAGGCAGGAGCTAGGGGGCCCAGGCAGCGAGGGGCGGTCGAAGAAGAAAATCGTGACCGTGTGTGGGTCTGGGGTCGTAAGGTCGTCTCGGTGTTGGTCCTCCCGCAGCATCGACAGTGAGCGCCGCCGGTCAGTTCCTGGCCACGCCTCTCGATCTACTCCGGCCAATCGTATCAAAGGGCTCACCCTTAGTCCCCGCCTCAAGTCGTGCCGCTCACCAGAGGCACACACCGGCCTCCTCCGTTGCCCCTGGCGCTTCCTCCGCTGCCTCTTTCGCTTATAAAAGAATCTTGCACTGATTCCAGACTTTATTCCTTGGACAATTCGTGTGCTGAGAGGAGTAGTAGCAGCATGGTTGCCTCAGTGACCGTCTCAGCTGATTCCACGATGACTCGTACCTCGTCATCCGGTGATTGTTCCGTGAGTGCTCTGGGTTCAGCTTTCACGCCCTTGCCAGCTCGTATAAGCCAAGGGCTTCCGCTGCTTCAGACTCTACCATTTCTGCCTGCTGCAGCAGCACAAGCAGCGGCCTCTGCTGGAGACAACAACAAGTCATGGGCTGGACTGGACCCACGTTTTCCTCAAATCGCTTCACTGATGGGAAGTTATTCTGGAGGATTGCCCTGGACAGCTGACCTTACACGACTACTTCTCAGCCCCGGAGGACGTTTGTGCCGGCCCAAGAAACGCTACATCTGCAAGTTCTGCAATCGTGAGTTTACCAAAAGCTACAATCTTCTAATCCACGAACGTACCCACACCGATGAGCGCCCGTTTCCTTGCGATGTTTGCGGCAAGGCTTTCAGAAGACAGGACCATCTTCGGGACCACAAATACATCCACAGCAAAGACAAGCCCTTCAAATGCGACGTTTGCGGCAAAGGGTTCTGCCAGGCCCGAACTCTTGCCGTACACAAGACCCAGCACGCACACGAACTTCCTCAAATCGCTATCCCTGAAAGAAGTCGCCTCAACAGCAGCGGAAGCAGCAGTTGCAGTAGCAATGACGGCTCACCCTCTCGCGTCCACTACATGTTATCCACGTCCATAGCAATACCCAGGCTGTTGTGCACGCCTCCCAGCAGTCCACCGACTGCTTCGTCACCGCCGATCGACATCATCAATATCCAGGAGCCCGACGAAGACACAGACGAGCCCATGCTGACCATCGCAGAAGAAGTTCACATCGACGTGCCTTCCGTGCCAAGAAGACTGGGCTTCTCCATCGCAGATATCATGAAGAGATAATGGTTGTATTGAGAGCTATGTTTTTTTTCGTTGTGGTGCCGAATCGTTGTACAAATTTTCGGGCATTGTTTTATTGTAAATGATTGCTTACTATGTTCAGTTTGTTGATCACCAAAAATGTTATTTTGTATATTTTATGTATAAAATATTATTATTTATCGTGTTGTAATAGCGTGATTATGAATACATAATTGTTTATTATCGTCAATGGTATTTTCCTTATCCCATTCTTAGAGTGATGATTTGTATTGAGTTTTCTCATTATAAACGATGGAAAAAAAACTGAAAAAATTACGAATGTCAATTGAAATGTAGTTGCGTGTACCAATTCTGAACCAAGAGAATAAATGAATTTGGAAAATTTGAAAAAAAAGTCCGGAAACAATCAGGAAATAACCTTATCATTTAGCATGGCAAAATACAATAAAATTGGAAAAAAATTGTTTACAAAAGCTGAAATTTACTGGAGAACTTAAATAGGCAACAATACCATATCATTCATGAGGGGAACGAAAAATAAATGCGAAAGTCTACGGTATATATTTGCCTTTATTAACGCTCAGCAGTCTAGGCAATTTATTTATTTCAAGTATTGTTTGTCCAGGAAGCGATCGATTAGAAGAAGAAGGAGTGCGAGTTCAGACGTCAATAAACCAAACCTTTCATATTCAAAATATTACTAACTGAAAATCAAAATGAATGTTTGGGTTCAGGAATAGAGCAGGTACCTAGCAATCCTGATACATCAGTCTGCGCAAAATGACTCGTTTGTATACTTTTTTTCGTATCATGGTACACACACCAATGACTGATACGTAACGCAATACTGAGTTTAGCAAACAATGTCATCTTTCCCACTTCTCTCTGTGTGCAGACTGTTATTGTCAGAACTATCGCATCAAGATCAACATGGTCAGTGCTTGCTAGAGGTCCTGTAAAACTAATCATGTGAAGTTTTTAACAAACTAGAACCGTCCATGATATACTGCTGGATTGATATGGTATCTCCTTTAAGATCTTTCAGTACAATAGTAAAGCATTCACACATCTTTACATATGAATGCGTGATATATTCACTATGTATGTTATATA
>SDVV010036151.1:0-10979 GCA_016164225.1 Gammarus roeselii
CCCCCCGCCCCCCGCTGCGCTTACCCCGTACGCTCGGTGAGTCAAGGTGCATGCATCGCGCCAAAACTAACTCTATTTATCCCTATCTAATTCCTTCAGTAGGCCGTTTCGTACCACATCTAACTACTAACACCTCAGTCTCCTCTACAAACATGTCCTATTTCAGTATATAAACCTACTTAACAGGCACATGTTGAATCCCCTCGTGACAGCAATGACGGACGCATCCTGCTGCAGTGTTTGGACCTGTTTTACAGGTCTGTGACAAAATCATCACGTGTCATCACACACGAATTGTGACGATGTGGACATGTTTAACAGTCTGTACGCATAACCCCCACATGATAGCAATTACAAAATGCCTTAATGAACACTATTTTTCGTCGTATATGGACCAATTCAACACACATGACTCATTATCAAAGCGTTATAGTTGTGGCAGACTGTGACGTATCACCTTAGTGACTTCAACTAACACTTCCTGTAGCATTAAATTTACCGTTTTTTACATGCATGACTCCTAACCCTGCGTGGTATCAAAACAGACTGTGTCGAAACATCTCCGGCACGATAACGACCACTCCCTGTAGCGGTTCAAGTACCTGATGCAGGGGAATGACTCATAATCCCCGAGTGCTAGTAATGACAAACCCTGGCTTAACACATTAGTCCCATTAACGAATACTCCATATATCAGTAATTTAACCTAATTAACAGGCATGTGATAACATCTTGCTTCAGTATATGGACAAGTTTATCAGGTATGACATAATCCCCTTGTGAAGACAATTACACAGTGTGACGTAACCCTTTAGTTGGGTTAACGAACACTTCATGACGCAAACTAGCTAATTGACTAACACTCATGACTCATCATACCTTTGCGACAGCAATGACAGACTGTGACGCAACACCTTAATCACTCTAAAGCACTTCCTCTAGTAGTATATGGACCTGTTTAGCTGGCCTGACTCGTAGTCCCCGGGGGGTCGAAATAATAGACAGCCTCGTAACATCTATGAGACCTAAATGAACGCATCCGTGACCTGTTTAAGCACCTCTTCATCAGGCATTACTTTAATTACCATGTGACATCACTGACAGGCCGTGACCTAACACCTCATTCTCCATAATGAAAAGTTCCTGTTTCAGTTTATTAATCTGTTTAGCAGGCATGACTACTTTTAACCGGCATGACAGACTTTAGCGTAACACCCTAGTCACTGTAATGATTACTTCCTGGAGCAGTATAAAGACATTTCCACAAGGCATGACAAATAACACCATATGATCGAAATGACATACTTTGGGAAACACCTCAGCCTCCATAACGAACACTTCATATTGCAGTATATTACCCTATTTGACAGACATGTGTTAAAACCCTCTCGTGACAACAATGAAGAACATATCCTGCTGCACTATGTGGACTTGTTCAACAGGCATGACACCTAGTCGCCCTATTGTGATAATAACAGTCTGTGACGTCACACCTGTCACCTTCACGAACCACTCTACCTGTAGGTGGATATTGACCTGTCAACAGGCATGACTCATCATCCCCGTGTGATAAAAATAACAGACTTTGGTGTAATACCTTAGTCATCCGAACAATCAATTATTGCAGAATTAAAAGGACCCATGTAACAGGTATGACTCTTATTCCCAGTGCGATAACAATGACAGACTCTGTGGTAACACCTCAGTCTCCTTAACGAACACCTACTGGTAAAGTGTATTACCCTGTTTAACAGGCCTGTGTTGCAATCAATTCGTGACCACAATGATGAACTCATCGTGCTGCAGTATATGGTCCTGTCTCACAGGCCTGCGTCAAAATTATCAAGTGTCGACAATGACGGATTGTGATGTAACACCTTATTGACAGGAATGACTCATAATCCCCGCGTTATATCAATAGCAGACTGTGATGCAACACCTTAGTCACTACAACTAACATTTCCCAGTGAAGTAAATGTTTTTTCTCAAGGGTTTGATTCATAATCCCAGTGTAATTGCCATGACAGACTGTGACGTAACACCTCGGTCATGTTGACGAACAATCCCTAATGCAGTATATGAGCCTGTTTAACATGCATGACTTATAATTTTTGTGTGATTGCAATGACAGACTGTGACGTAACCTCTCGGTCGTGTTGACAAACAATCTCTGACGCAGTATATGAACCTGTTTAACTTAGTCACCTTGACGATCACTCACTGTGGCATTATAAAGGCCTGTTTAACAGGCATGACTCATAAGCCTGAGAGATTGCAAGAGGCCAGTCAAACGAGCCCGTTTTGTTGCAGAATATGTACTTGTTTATCGTTCATGACTCATAATCCTTTCGTGATAGCCATGCCGATTGTGACGTAGCATCTTAGTCCCCTTAACAAGCATTTCCAGTTCAACCGGCATGGTTCATAGTCCCCGAATGATAGCAATGACACACTGTGATGTTAATCCTTCTTCTCCCTAAATCATCCTGCCAAAGTATATGAAACGGTTTGACATACAAGGCTCACAATTTCTATGTTATATCAATGATTTAATGTGACGCGACACATTAATAACCTAAACGGTTAATTCCTGTAACACTACATCTTATACTCTTTTGTCACCTAAACAAACACTGCTAGTATCAGTCTACGGACCTGTTTGTAGACACAACTCGTAGTCCCAGTGTGAGAGCAGCAAAAGAGTGTTTCGTACCACCCCAGTCTCCTAGACGAAGGTTTCAACAGTTAACTTGTGTAACAGTCATCTGATGGAATCATGTCGTGAGAGCAATGACGAACACATCCTGCTTGAGTATATTGACCTGTTTAACAGGCATGACTTTGAATCCCGGCGTGATGGCAGCGGGAAATATTGATGTAACACATCAGCCGCCTTAACTGACACTTCTAGTAGCAGTATGTTGACCTATTTATCAGGCTTGACTCATCCTCATCGCCCCTTAGTGATGGCATAATCCCCGCGTGACTGCACCTTGGTTACTTTACCGAGCACTTTCTGCAGCAGTCTTTGTAACTGCGTAACATGCAGGACTCATTGTCCCCGTGTGATCAAAACTACATGTGACGTAGCACCATGGCCACATTAACGAACGCTTCCTATTGCAGTATATGAACCCGTTTAACAGGCATGACTCAAAATCCCAGAGTGATATCAATGACAGACTGTGACGTAACACCTTAGGCTCCTGTACGACCACTCCCTGCTGAAGTGTATGGACCTGTGACGTTACTCCTTTTCCTATTTAACACACGATGTTTCGGCAGATGACTTTCCATTGAAACAGCGGTTGATATATAGGTATAATTTTTGTTAAAGATGAACATAGTTTACGAATAAATGAGAGCACTGGTTTGAGTGGGTGCCCGAGCGCAATTGTGTCGCAGGAGAGATCTTCGTGATCGAGTAAGATCTATTGACCTGTCGGAGCTTAGGTCTAGCTAACACTGACTTCTCTTCTCGTTCCTGACACAGATACTATCACACCTACACATTGTTTAAGCACGTGTGTACGCTCGACCCATGGTCACTTTCACCTGGGTCGATGAACAAACAAGTTAAATTGTTTACAGCATGGAGTTCTCAGGTTTACCTCATCACTTGACGATTTTGATATAACTTCCGGGCAATTGGATTTAGGGTGTTTTCAACTGGCCTGGGTCGTCGGACGTTCCTTTAATGTTGGACGTATAATATAAGAACTTGATTGTATCATAACATGAGCTTGCTTAACTTAAGCAGGACTTATTACTTTGCGACCGCCTATTTCCTAAAGACATCCACTTCGTTACACATGTAGGCATAACACTGACACGGATATGACACCCCCACCCGCTCTGAGAGGGTTAGATCGTACAATCGTCTTTTATTGGACTTGACATTGGCCTATACTGAGGACAGTCACTTCATTTTCTGCTAGAGCGTCTTGACGGGTCTTTATTTGATATGTCCTGCATTGGACCAGTTTGTATTGCGTGCGAATCAAGCACCCTTTGTCTCGAGTCTTCACCGCATTCATTCTGATCACTCTCTTATGCGTCGCCAGTAGCATTCTCCTTTTGCATTCGTTCAGGCAACTCAGATTCTTTCCGTAAACAGTCTTTCCATCATTCTTCCAGATGACTGTTTACTTGATTCTGGTCGTCACGTGGTTGGGTGTTTCTTGGTAGCAGCTGTTCAACATGTCTCGTCCACTTGACAACTAGTTTATTTGCAAACATAGTGTAAATATTATTCAAATTTTCTTCGAGAACAATTCCATCTAGCTATTTAGGGCACTGTCTTGAGTTTAACACATGCACATTGAAACCTACTTCGAACATAATAGTGACCTGTTTCTTACGACGTTTATCAGGTGCATATCTACGATTTGTTCGCTCTTTCTCAGTTACATACACTCTACCATTTAATGAGACAGCTGCGGCAGAGCCTGTCACGGGATGTGGGATATTGCGATAATGTAACAATACGTGGCGTTACCTTTCTTTTACAGAGCACTTGGCTTTCCTCATGATACCTTTAATTATGCCTACACTTCGTTTGGCTTGACCTTCTTTGCTCCGGGAATAAGGGGCTGTCCGCACATATTTAATAGCCTTTTTTGCAAGTATTTAAAAAAAAAATAGACCGAAATGAGCTACTATTATCTGATACTATGGAGGATGGTAAGAAGAACATTGGGAGAACATTGGGCCCAGCACCAAAATTATTATGTCAGAACTACACTGTTTACTACCTCAGCTTCAATATAAAGTGTCAGTTCAGAAACCACAACCGATATTAAGAAACAATGATCGATATGCAATTTTGAACGTTCGTATATTGGCTTTGGTCATTCGAGTTTTGACGTCTGAGTATGGATTTTGGTATTGGCCCAGTATTTGTTACATGCTCTAACGAAGTGCTCAATTTCTTCGTCTATCATAGGACACTATTTCAAACACCGAGCAATTTTTTCCATTGTCGATATCGATATACCGGAATGAATGACATGTAGCAGTTCATTAGACCTCGCGCCTGTAGCAATGTGGGCCTACCAACCTGTTGCCATGCGTGATGCAGTTGTTGTCTACCGTTGTTGGAAACCCATTCATAATGTAATGCCTGACATGGAATTGCTGTTCATCCATTTGGGTTTCCACGCTTGTGTCATTCACAGAGACATTTTATGGCTCCAAATCTCTCAACAACCATACGATCTCAGTAGGTTCAAAGTCATTCTTTGACCTGGTAACGGCAGTCGGGAAAGGGAATCACTTATGAAATTTTACCGGCCAGGGATATGGATGATTGTGTAATTTTACTGACTCAGTCATAAGTTCAATTTCCGCAGTCTAGCACTGCAATTGACTGACAACGTTTTCACGCCCCTGGAGTTTTCATGGTTTAAGGTCAGCGCGAATTTGCAACTTGCCGCCCAACACGTATTCTCGGAATCCTTCAACTTCGAACATAACTACTACTACTTTTTTATTTATGTTAGCGTGATTCAATTGGGCGCTGGTCAATATCTTTGAGGCCAATTGATCAGGTATGAGAGTCTCGTTGTGCTTTTGCATTAAGACAGCAGCTATATAGAAGTTTTTGGTGTCGGTCCCAATGCTGGCTTAAGATTTGGACCAAACCATTTGATACCTTATTACCTCTAAAGAGATCCTTAATGGTCGCACGATATGTTAGACGACTCTTATCACAGACGAACTTTACATTTTTCTTCAGCAGTGCGTATAATGGCACGAATGTACTGTTGATATTCCTTAAAAATCTGGTGTAATAAATAAGTGCACAATCCCACAAAACATTATCCTTCTATAACATTTCTTGGATAATGTTCCTCTAAAATTGAGTGGACGTTCAATATGTTAGGTCATGTCTCTCGTTAGAAAACATAGTGAAATAACAAGATTACCTAATGCTGCTATTGACATGCACCTGCGCCATGTAAAACTGTGAAAACCTTCTGAAACACTTCTGGATGTTCATCCCGCGTTACGGTAAGTATAAATACATCATCCATATAATGTAATTATATTAGGCCCGGTACAGAGAACTTGCAAAATGAAGCACTGGAATATTGCACTGGCTGAAGATATTATTGACTGTATTTCTTGAATTCCACGTCTAACGTAAGTTGTGAGAAAGTGCTTTGCAAATCCATAGTAAATATACATAGCAACTTTAATTTCCCTAGCACGTAGTCCAGAGTAGGCATTGGGTACGCTATCGTTTTCGTGAATATATTGATCGTTGTAGCAGAGTTTCCGCAAAATCGTATTTTACCAGTGGGCTTTAGAACTGCAACAACTGGGCAGGCCCAATCAGAGAAATCCAGTCTGCAATTATTCCAGCGTTTTCCCAATTCGTTAGCTCGCCTTTAACAAGACATCTGTATCTAAATATCACACTTCGTGTCCTATAGAAAATGGGTTTACAGTCAGTTTCTTCCTTAATACTGACATCTTGTTTTGCGTTGAGAACTTAGAGAATGAACTGCACTATGTAACCATTCTTCAAGACGGCATTTCTTCGGGCATAGTCACAAGCTTGGTTTCCCAAATGAATGTATTGTCATGATTTCCGTAATCAATCGCTTTCTGAAACATTTTGCATACTTAAGCAATTTTAATGTCACGGATCATACTTTTTGTGATGATGCTTATCGACGATCCCTTGTTTAGTTCTAATTTCACTGTGCGTCCGTTCAATTTACAATGTGCATATAATATGGATTGTCTTATTTTACAACTGGCCTCCCGTGTGTAGATACTTCTGAGAAATGATTAGGTCTTCTGTTATTTCCATTGTTTTGTTCCATGGCTCCCCTGCCACCGCTTATCCAAGGCTTGTTGCATTGTCACTACCTCCGCGCAGGTAAACAATATTTCTCGCTTGACGGATACGTTTGTGATCCGTCATACTGGGCCACTGGTCCGCTTCCCGCGATCCGTTGAAACCGTTGCTGACCTCCGTTGGTTGTGACTCCTTGTCTTGGTTGATTTTCTAGTCATAATCTTCTTCGCCGTAATGGAAGTCATCAAACTACGTTCTTCATGGGGCATTCAATGGCCCGTTTAAGCGTTGTGATTTGATTATTCCGTGTGCTGGTGTAGGCTTCAAATTTATTGGCTTTTGCCACATGACCCTCTTTGAACAATGGTTTCACTTCAATTTCAGTGCAATACACTCATTCACGAAATGTTTTCCTTTTACTGTACACCAAATACACGTGTTCATCTCGTTCACCTGCTTTGTTGACATGTTGTTTTCAAGGTGTTTTCCGAATCCTCTTGAGTGGCGGTCCGTTTCTGATGAGCGTCGAGCCTTGATATGGTACACTCCTGCACCTGAACGTATCGGGACGATATCTTCTACGAATACCGATATTTGTTCGAGTGTCTTTTCTCTAGTCACTGCTCCGTCGAAGTTCTCCTCATTGCCCTTGGTGATCAGGGCTGTGATCAGTTTTGTTAATCGTAGTCCGATGATGAATCGATCACGAAGGAGTCTACGTCCGCAACACTTTTTACTGGCCCTTGCTCCCCAAATCGTTGAGGAATCATCTAGCTTTTTCGCTGTTTTTTTCTTATAAATTGTACCTAAATTGTACTTTATTGTTTGATTTTCTGCTCGATTTGTGAGATCACGCTTCATGCTGAGCATCATCCCAGCTGTGAAGCATTTTCTTGCTCGTCATCCCTTGCAGCATTAAGGGCTCGGTTGTTTGAAACGTAAAACAAGGCAAAAAGTCTTCGATGACTTCCGTAGTTAGGTGGAACATTTGCGATGGTCCGTTGTCTTAAGCCAATTTCATTTTTTTTTTAATTTTAAGAAATAAGTTTACACTGAAATTTTCACCTCGTCACCAATAGTACATCTGACGATATTGTGGACAGAGGACTTTCCCCTGAAACACGGATTGTCTTATAAGTAGTATATTTGTATAAAAACAAACAGAGTATGAGAATAAGTGAGAGCAAGGGCATATAAAGGGAACACAACAGAAATAGTTTAACAGAAGAGGTCTTCGAGAGCAAGTACGACTTATTGACCTGTCTGGGTCAAGGCCTAGCTAACACTGACTGGAATTCCAGGTTCATCTCTTCTTTCTCTTGACACATACAATATCACACATACAATATCACACCTACACATCACGGATACACGTGAATACGCTCGACCCAATGTCACTTCCGCATGGGTCGAAAATCGAACAGCCTGAGTTGTTTACATCATCAGAGTTCGAGGGTTTTACCTTACCACCTGACTATAGTGCTATAACTTCCGAAAAAAATGGAATTGGGGCGATTTCAACTGGCCTGGTTGTCTGACATCCCATTACCGTAAGATGTATAGAATAAGAACTCATTGGTGACATAACATGTCATGCCTAAATCTGGCAGGACTTATTAATTAACAACCGTTTACTTCTGGTAGCTTCCTATCTTGTTACACATGTTGGCAGGACACCGACTTAGGGATATAACACCTTTGCTACTTTGACAAACACTTCTAGCTGCAGTATATCCACCTGGACAATAGGCCTGAATCCCTATCCTAGAAGCGAGAGCAATAATACACTGAGACGTAACACCTCCGTCCCTTTAACGAACACTCCTAATCATCGCTAGGCAGTAATAACAGTCTGTGCCATAACATCTCAATATCCATAAGAAAAATTTATTTTCTGAACTATATATGACACGTTTGAATGCATGTTCCTAATCCCCGTGTGACAGCAATGACAGACAGTGACGTTGCATCTTAGTGTCCGAAACTAACACTTGATGTTGCAATACATAAACCTGTTTATTAGACATTTTTCATAATTCCAACGTTTCGCATTGTCTAATAGTGACTCTAGCTTTAACTCCTTAAGAATCTGTTCATCAGGCGCGGCTCGTAGTCTCCGTGTGATAGAATTGAAAGACTGTGACGTAATACCTAAGTCACCTTTGCTAATCTTGCTGGCAGCTGTAAATAGATCTGTTTATCATGCATGACTCACACTCCACGTGTTTTCGCAATATCAAGCAATGACGTAACACCTAATAGTCGCCTTAACGAGCTCTTTCCGAGGTCGTATATAGTGTAGCTCATCATCCCCGTGTGATAGCAATGATAAACCGTGACATGACACCTACATCCCTTTGACGAATTTTGCCTGCTGTTGTTAATGGATCTATTTTAAAGGCATGGCTAACGAGCCCAGCTTGACTGCAATGACAGAAAGGGACATAGCACATTGGTCAAAAAACTGCAGCAATTCCTGTTGCAGAGTATAAACATGTTGAACAGGCATGACTCGCAATCCTCGTGTAGAAACAATGACAGGCTGTGACATTGAACCGTAGAAACCTAAACGAATACTTCCTGTTGCATTATAAGCACCTGTTTAACAGGTATAGCTCATATTCTCCATGTGATGGCAATGACAGACAGTGACGTAACATTTCAGTCACCTTATAGAACACACCCTGTAGCAGAATTTGCACTTTTTCAACATATAACACTCATTATCATCGTATGCTAGCAATGACAGACTTTGATGTAATTCCTTCGCAACTTAACTAAAACTTTCTGTAGCAGCACTCGAACCTGTTTAACAGGTATGACTCATAATCCCCGTGCGGTCACAATGACAGTCTGTGACGTAGCCCTTTGTTACCTCAACCAACACTAACTGTGGAAGTATATTAATTTATTTTACAAGCATGACTCATAATTTACTCGTGGAAGCAATGACAGACTGTCACGCAACACCTTCGTCACCTTGACGAACAATTCTTATAGTTGTGTTTTACCTGTATAACAGGCATGACTCATAAATCCCGTATGGTAGCAATGATAGGCTGTGACGTAACATCTCATGCACCTTACGAACACTTCCTATATCTGTCTAAGCATCTATTTAACAGGCGCATGACTCATAATCTTTGTATGAGAGCAACGGCAGACTGACGAAGACCCTTTTCACCCTATCCAACACTTTATGGAACAGTTTACGGACCTGTTTAACAGTCATGTCTCCAAACCCTAGTGCGAACGCAATGACACATAGAGACGTAACACACACGTCACTTTAACGAGCACATCCTACTGCCACATATGGACTTGTTTAGCAGGCAGGTCCATAATCCATGCCTGACAGCAATGACAGACTGTGACGTAACACCTTAAATTCCTGAACAAAAATTTCTAGTGGCAGTTAATAGCTTCGTTTTAAGCGCATGACTCGCAATTCCCACGGGACAACAAGGGCGTACTTGGACTTCTTATCTTCGTCTCCTTAATAACACTTTTTGTGGTAGTACATGGACCGGTTCAACAGGCATGACTTATAATCCCTGTGTGATAACAATGATAGAATGTGTCGTAACACATGTGTCTCTCTAATAAACAATTCATGTTGCAATTTATGGATTGGCTTAAAGGCATGACTTATTATCTTCGCGTGAAAGCAATGACATACTGTGACGTCACATCCTAGTCTTTAGGACAAACACTTCCTGTGTCAGTACGTGGACCTGTTCGCCAGGCATGACTTATTATCCCTGTGTGATAACAATGCCAGACTGTGTCGTAACACCCGTGTCTTCCTAACGAACAATCCATGTTGCAATTTATGGATCGGCTTAAAGGCATGAGTAGAGTATATAGGAGCAAAATTCGCCCTAAAAATTAGGAGCAAAAATCGCCCTGGAAAATAGGAGCAAAAATCGCCCTGGAAAATAGGAGCAAAAATCGCCCTGGAAAATAGGAGCAAAAATCGCTCTGGAAAATAGGAGCAAAAATCGCCCTGGAAAATAGGAGCAAAAATCGCTCTGGAAAAGGACTGCAAGAATCGCTCTGGAAATATGGTGTGCAAGAATCGCCCTGGATAATTTGTGACTCTATGTTTGTTATTTGTGAAGGATTTAGTGAAGGAATTAGGATATATGTTATTTATGAAGGAATTAGGATG
>SDVV010036152.1:0-10979 GCA_016164225.1 Gammarus roeselii
CCTGTTGTTATAAAGAAATTAGAAATGGCACATGAAGATCTCTTTGACGTTCTACTTCAAAACTAATTCTCTCGCCACCATAAGGCAACCTAGTTTGGGCCAATAGGCCTCTTAGTCGTTCTACTCCAGAACTAACACTCTTGCTACCAAAAGGCAACCTAGTTTGGGCCAATAGGCCTGTTGTTGTCTTCCTACACTTGTAAACACTTGTAAACACCCTCTACCAAAAACCATCTCGTCTCCCAACGAGACGTCAAGGGCGGGAACTCACATCAGGGCAGCGTCAAAACTCATCCAATCACAACTACTCTCCAGTCACGCCTTTCCATTGCACGCTCGCTCGCTACCGTCACACTTAGGTCTCTCTTTCCCGACGCCTGCTTCACGCCATCCATTCACCCAACCTACGGTCTACCGCGCAGGATTACCTCCACGCATCTCCACTTTCATCACCTCGCCATGGGCCTGAACAAAACACGTGAATCCACTCTGTCTAACTTCTTCACCATTCCCGTTTTAATTCGAACAACGTTGTTATTGATCGCATCTCCTAGTGTCACACCAGTCATGCCCCTCAAACATTTAATCTCGAAAACATTCAACCTTCTTCTCCCTTCTGCTCGCCCTCCAAGTTTCAGCTCCGTAGAGCACAGTTCGCCTATATTCTCGCCTATATTCTCTTCTCTTATAGTTGTCATAGACCACCACCGACCTCGCTAACAACCACTCCTTGTAGGCTCATCTTTTCTGTGCCACCGCTAGTCTGGCACCGTCGTTCCATCAATCGCAGCCCTTCATTTTGCACCCGCCTACACCCTACACAGTTTTCGCACACCTCACCAACGCATCTTTGTACGTCTCCCAGTCCTCCACAACATTTCTCAGGTCTTGCCTTCTCACACTGTTATATTCCTCCCTCAACATCTGTTGGAACTCCTCAACTCTGCTTCCCACATTTAGTTTACTCACCTCTACTGCTTCTTTTCCTCCTCCCATTCTTTTGTTTCCCTTCCACCTCTGCTCTACTCATAACCTTCCTTCTACCAGTAGATGGTCAGACATTTATCCACCCTCCCCTCTCAACACTCGCACATCTAACAGCCTCACCACCGTTCTCCACGAAATCAGCACAACGTGCCTCAGCGCGCTCTCCAATACTGCAACATGGGCCATCCTTACTTATGTGTACTTGTGGATATCTCGCTTCTTGACCAAGCTGTTTCCAGCCATCAGTTTCTGCTCCATGCACAAGCCTATCAGGTTCTCTCCAGTGTTATTTATTGACCTTCAAAACTCTCGATACATTCCCTCAGGTTAATCCGAAATAGCTCCTTCTCCTCCTCACTCCTTTCGCTATCAGGTCCGTAAGCCCTCACAAATACCCATCTTTCCATACCCATATGAATCTAGAGGACCTCCTTCCACTCAGTAACGCTACTGTAGTCACACGATCACTCAATATGAACTCCACACCTTCTCGTGCCCAACCTTCCTCCACGCCCGACTGTCTTTCACTTACCATTCCTCAGCGCCAACAAATCAAACTTCTTCTTTACAAACATCTCGCCAATTTCTTTCTTCTGTTCTTCGTCCGTACTACAACCACACATGTTTTACAACTCTAGCAATATGGTTCGGAGATGCTAGAGCCCGGCTCGTTTTGAAGACTATGAGGGAGAAATTTACAGAGGAAAGGCTGCCTAGCTCCTACGCTCCGTCCCTATTAGTAGCCTCTAACGACACATAAGAGGTTATAGTAGCAGTATTTTAATCATTGCTACAGGGCAGTTGGAATTTATGGTACCCCCCCCCATAAACCTGACCCGTTTAAGTTACCCTCCCCATAGACCAGACCAGTTTAAGTTTCACCCCATTAACCTGTCCCGATAAATTTACCCTCCCCATAAACCTGATCCTCTTCAGTTACCCACGACGTTCGTGTTCAAGTCTTGTTTCTTACTGCGCATAGAATTACGCATCTTAACAATGCCTAATAGGTAGTCGGATCCACGGATGGTGTCCTAGTGAGCGTTAATCTTACGTTAAGGGTTTCTCCGCTGTACCACTTTCTTGGTGAAACAATCTACGATGATTCAGCAGGACAGGTTCGAATTTGTTAGCGATATCTCTCCCAAGAGTGTCTGTTCTTCACATTAATTTGTTAGCGATATCTCTTCCATGAGCGTCTGTTCTTCACATTAATTTGTTGGCGCTATTCCTTCCCAGAGTGTCTGTTCTTCACATTAATTTGTTAGCGATATCTCTTCCATGAGCGTCTGTTCTTCACATTAATTTGTTGGCGCTATTCCTTCCAAGAGTGTCTGTTCTTCACATTAATTTGTTAGCGATATCTCTTCCATGAGCGTCTGTTCTTCACATTAATTTGTTGGCGCTATTCCTCCCAAGAGTGGCTGTTCTTCACATTCTTCTCTATTCAGCTGGTCTGCGTTTTTTTTATCAGATGATCAAACTGATAATAGCCTTAGCGGTTGTATTCAGCGGTCTCTCTGTTTCGACAGGTGGTTAAGATGCTGGTGGCCGTTGTAGCGGTGTTCGCCACGCTGTGGCTTCCCTATCGAGCGATGCTGGTCTACAACTCTCTTCAGGCGATGGCGGGACAGCCGTCATACAAAGACCTATGGTTCATGCTGTTCGCCAAGACATGCATCTTCATCAACTGGTAAGTGTAATCTTTCTAAGTTGGTATTATCCTGGACAAGAGTATTTGATCGTAGAGTTAGGTTTGTACTTAGTTGGTATTATCCTGGACAAGAGTATTTGATCGTACAGTTAGGTTGGTATTATCCTGGACAAGAGTATTTGATCGTGGAGTTAGGTTTGTATTATCCTGGACAAGAGTATTTGATCGTGGAGTTAGGTTTGTATTATCCTGGACAAGAGTATTTGATCGTGGAGTTAGGTTGGTATTATCCTGGACAAGAGTATTTGATCGTGGAGTTAGGTCGGTATTATCCTGGACAAGAGTATTTGATCGTAGAGTTAGGTTGGTATTATCCTAGACAAGATTATTTGATCGTAGAGTTAGATTGGTATTATCCTGGACAAGAGTATTTGATCGTAGAATTAGGTTGGTATTATCCTGGACAAGAGTATTTGTTCGTAGAGTTATGTTGGTATTATCCTGGACAAGAGTATTTGATCAAAGAGTTAGGTTGGTATTATCCTGGACAAGAGTATTTGATCGTGGAGTTATGTTGGTATTATCCTGAACAAGAGTATTTGATCGTAGAGTTGGGTTGGTATTATCCTGGACAAGAGTATTTGATCGTAGAGTTGGGTTGGTATTATCCTGGACAAGAGTATTTGATTGTAGAGTTGGGTTGGTATTATCCTGGACAAGAGTATTTGATCGTAGAGTTAGGTTTCTGTTAGCAGAGTTTGCTTCTGCCACCAATTGCTTACCTGCTGGAATATACAACTAACTGAAGGTCAGCTTCAGGACCATTGACTGTTTAATTCACCCGCCTACTGGAGAAAATGATAAGTGTTTGATGGAGACGCTTTTGATATGTTTCGAAGGAACGAGGTCAATTTTTTTTAGGTCGAACCACGACAGCGAACGCATATTTCCCTCAATCCTGAGATTAACAGCAGAAATCACATGCAAGCGTCCTATCAATTTTTATTTACTTAGACACTTCGTACAATTTCTTGTGTGGTATCTGCCATTTTCCGTCCATCCATTCTAGATGCGGGATCGAGAGACATCAAAACTTTCATTCGAGTAGAAAAATGCCACTAGCACGGGACATTTATCGAGAATACGTTGATTGAACTACGGAACAGCCTTAACTCACGTTTATTGGTCAAGTTATGATGTATAGCAGACGACGTGTGAGCAAAGCAGTCGCATACATCGACTGCCAAAATTTCAGGGTTCTTCATTAATCATCAAATTCCTCAATTTCTTTCCCTAATCGTCAATATGGGCTGAATTTATGCTTGACAGAGCATTAGTAAATTAGGTACAAAACAAACTTGCTAAAAGATCAAACCTACAACGTAACAACAGAACCTTGGTAACCAGAGTCGCGCAATTGTTCCTTCGCACACAAACACGGTCTGCGCTGCTGACTCGGATCACTCTCCGATGGCCAAGGCATCTTGCTCTTCCTCACGCTGCGTCGTCTCGGCTACTGGCTCGTATCACTCTTTGGAGGCCAGAACGCGCTACTGTTTGTTCTCACACAAGCAAAGCGCGGTCTGGGCTGCTAACTCGTACCCCTTCTTGGAGGCTAGAACGCGCAACTGTTTGTTCACACACAAAGTACGATCTGGGCTGCTAACTCGTATCATTCCTTGAAGGCCAGAACGAGCTACTGTTCGTTCTCACACAAGCAAAGCGCGGTATGGTCTGCTAACTCGTATCACTTCTTGGAGGCCAGAACGCGCTCCTGTTCGTTCTCACACAAGCAAAGCGCGGTATGGGCTGCTAACTCGTATCACTTCTTGGAGGCCAGAACGCGCTCCTGTTCGTTCTCACACAACCAAAGCGCGGTCTGGGCTGCTAACTCGTTTCACTCCTTGGAGGCCAGAACGCGCAACTGTTCGTTCACACGCATAGTGCGGTCTGGGCTGCTAACTCGTTTCACTCCTTGGAGGCCAGAACGCGCTCCTGTTCGTTCTCACACAAGCAAAGCGCGGTCTGGGCTGCTATATTTTACCGTACAGCGCGATTTGGGCTGCGGACTTACATTACTCCCTGATGATCACGGCGTACTGCTGCTCATTTTCATACAGCGTGGCCTGGGCTGCTGACTTATGTCACACCGTGAAGGCCCCGACGAGTTATTGTTCCTTCTCATACAGCGTGACCTGGGCTGCTGACTTATGTCACACCGTGAATGCCACGACGTCCAGTCTCCACTCTCTTCTCGCAGCTGTCCAGTCTCCACTCTCGTCTCGCTGCCGTCCAGTCTACACTCTCTTCTCGCTGCCGTCCAGTCTCCACTCTCTTCTCGCAGCCGTCCAGTCTCCACTCTCTTCTCGCTGCCGTCCACTCTCTTCTCGCTGCCGTCCACTATCTTCTCGCTCTAATCCAGTCACCACTCTCTTCTCGTTGCCGTCCAGTCTCCACTCTCTTTTCGCTGCCGTCCACTCTCTTCTCGCTGCCGTCCAGTCTCCACTCTCTTCTCGCAGCCATCCAGTCTCCATTGTCTTCTCGCTGCCGTCCAGTCTCCACTCTCGTCTCGCTGCCGTCCAGTATCCACTCTATTCTCTTTGCCGTCTAGTCTCCACTCTCTTCTCGCTGCCGTCCACTCTCTCCTCGCTGCCGTCCAGTCTCCTCTCTCTTTTCGCAGCCGTCCAGTCTCCACTCTCTTCTTGCTGCCGTCCAGTATCCACTCTCTTCTCGCAGCTGCCCAGTCTCCAATCTCTTTTCGCTACCGTCCAGTCTCCACTCTCTTCTCGCTGACGTCCCGTCTCCACTCTCTTCTCTCTTCCGTCCAATCTCCACTCTCTTCTCGCTAACGTCCCGTCTCCACTCTCTTCTCTCTTCCGTCCAGTCTCCACTCTCTTCTCGCGGCTGTCCAGTCTCCATTCTCTCCTCGCTGCCGTTCAGTCTCCACCCTCTTCTTGCTGCCATCCAGTCTCCACTCTATTCTCTTTGCCATTCTGTCTCCACTCTCTTCTCGCTGACGTCCACTCTCTTCTCGCTACCGTCCAGTCTCCACTCTCTTCTCGCAGCTAACCAGTCTCCACTCTCTTATCGCTGCCGTCTAGTCCCCACTCTCTTCTCGCTGCCGTCCACTCTCTCCTCGCTGCCGTCCAGTCTCCTCTCTCTTTTCGCAGCCGTCCAGTCTCCACTCTCTTCTGGCTGCCGTCCAGTACCCACTCTCTTTTCGCAGCTACCCAGTCTCCACTCTCTTCTCGCTGCCGTCCCATCTCCACTCTCTTCTCGCTGCCGTCCCATCTCCACTCTCTTCTCGCTGCCGTCTAGTTTCCACTCTCTTCTCGCTGCCGTCCAGTATCCACTCTCTTTTCGCTGACGTCCCGTCTCCACTCTCTTCTCTCTCTCGTCCAGTCTCCACTCTCTTCTCGCTGCCATCCAGCTTCCACTCTCTTCTCACTGCTGTCCAGTTTCCACTCTCTTCTCGCTGCCGTCCAGTTTCCACTCTCTTCTCGCAGCCGTCCAGTCTCCACTCTCTTCTCGCTACCGTCCAGTCTCCACTCTCTTATCGCTGCCGTCCACTCTCTTCTCGCTGCCGTCTAGTCTCCACCCTCTTGCTGCCGTCCAGTCTCCACTCTATTCTCTCTGCCGTCTAGTCTCCACTCTCTTCTCGCTGCCGTCCAGTCTCCACTCTCTTCTCGCTGCCTTTATCCCATCCCGACTCCTCTACAGGCTCTCCCTGAGATGTGCACCCAAACAACCAGTTTTATACCCGCTCAAGTTCAGAAGTTCGCAGCATTTTCTGCCACGGCCTCCGCCTTGGCCGCCTGAGAAGCAATCAAAGTCCTAAGGTCTACACTCAGTCACTTTCTTGCTCTAAGTTTTTTAAGGATTTAAGGATTTGAAATTTATTTAGGTAGAATGACATGTTGACAAAATAACCGAAATATCAGAATACACAGATTATACGTACCAAGTCTTCGTCAGCGTGAGCTGTTCTGAAGACAACATTTGCTACCTAGGTGAATTTAATATTAACTTATAACTAGGGTTAAGGAGTAAGGACCAGCCGATGGACATTGTTGGAGGACATCCTCTACTCTCCACTTTTCAATATGTCGAGACAGATGCAAGCATTACATTGGACCATTAATTTGAAGAAAAATAAGCAGAGTGAGTCGGATCACCGACGTTTACCTTATCATGACTGTTTTTCTGTTTCAACTGTCATTTACTTAGCTTGAGAGCAGAAAATGTCCGACATGAGGTTGTCTATTACATTACTCATACATTGTTTGGCGTACGATGGCACCAATTTAAAACTAACTGCATAGTTAGCACGACATATTAACATATGCACACGGGAAAGAAATATTTCAATGAGTCATAATCGATGGGTACACTAAATTAACGGTTTTCTACATGAACAAGATCATTGGAAATTTGAGCATATGAGGCGAGAAAAAAAAAATAGAATGAAAGTATCCATAAGATGGAACTGATGGAACATAAATAGTCGACACGGTAAATTGCATATCAGAAGTAAGTTACATTTCAAGAGCTTCTGCACGTACAAGTTCACACAAGTATAATTTTAGTTTACGTTTATAGGACGCAATACTTCTGCTCGTCCTTATATCTATGGGAATCGAATGCAAGGTTTTTGCAGCTCTATATTTTAAAAATAGATGAGACTGTTGACGAGGTGAAGGGAATTTGCAAATCCGCATTGTTGCGAAGATCAGACATAGGATAATTTCTAATGAAAAAACTGTTATCAATGTAAGTTAAATGATTCAAAGCTTTGTAGATAAACACCGCAGTGGAAAATTTAATGATTTGACACAGTGGGAGAATGTTCCATTGACAGAAGAAAGGCAACGTCTGGTCACGTCTGCTGGCATTTGATAGCTTTCTGATACACGCTTACACAATATGTCAGAAAGGGATAAATAAGGTCATAGAACAAAAGGTTTTTAACAGGAGTCGTAAGACAATTTCTCATTTTTGTATAGGATGCCACACGATTTGGATAATTCCCCGGCAACACATGAGACGTGATTTCTCCAATTGGGTCTATGATCTACTATTACTCCGAGAAACTTTGTTTTTGCTACATATGCCACCTGTTTACCGTTCAATTCGACAGGTGTGTTTGGAATGGATATCATCCTCCTGGAAAATATTATGACCTGCGTCTTGTCGACATTTAGCGTCAGCTTGTTGGATGTGAACCAGTTTGAAATGTGAACCAATTGATTATTCATAATAGTAATAGTATCATTGATTTTTTCCCGGTCGAATAAACTATAGTATCATCTGCAAAAGGAACAAAGGATAACCTGTTGCTAGTGTTTACAATGTCATTAATATATATAAGGAAGAGCAAAGGTTCTAGGATTGACCCTTGCGGAACTCCTATATTTAACGTACTGGCAGATGATTGTTTATTCCAAGTCACTAGGTGTATTCTATCGAGAAGATAACTTTTTATCCAGTTCATATCGATGGAACTAACTCCATAATGCTGTAATTTTACAACCAAAAACTCATGATTCACGTAATCGAAAGCTTTGCTAAGATCCATAAAAGTTGCAAATGTGACTTTACCACTGTCAAACCCATCAACAACGTCTCCAGCAAATTTGAATAGAGCATGACCTGTATTCCTGGAAGTTTGAAAGCCAAGTTGATTTTGGCTAAGTAGGTTATTTGAGGCAAAATGAGTATATAATCTAGCATAAAATACTTTTCATAAACTTTGCTTAAGACGGGCAGGACTGATATTGGGCAATAATTTTTTATGTTGTTTTGCTTCAACTAATTTTAGCGATTTTGAGTGCATCAGGAAAGACTCCTTGCATGAGAGACTTATTGATAAGTTGGGTCAATGGAGCTACAATAGTCCCAGATATAGCTTCAATTACATTGGCTGGGATGTTATCCCACCCAGTGCTGCAACTATTTTTTAAATCATTAATGATTGCTTTAACTTCGTTTGGGTCGGTAGGGTTAAAGATTGGCTGTTCATGATATGAATTCTCTAAATAATGTTCAAATGGGATGTTGTTGCTAATAATTGACTCACTTAGAGTATTAGGAATACTATTGTAGTAATTATTGAAAGCATATGAAATCGTTTGAGGATCAGTGATGACTTCACCATCGATAATAATTAAATCCGAATAACTCAGTTTATTTTTTCCTAGAAGGCTGCTAATGATTTTCCAATTTTTTTTTGCTATTTCCTTGAGAGGCCTCTATCAAATTTTGGATATGGTTTTCACGAGTAATATTTGTCAGTTTAGTGAACGCATTTTTGTATCGTTCAAATTATTCTCTACGAGTGATGGGATTCCTTTTGTATATACCGTACAATCTGTCCTTCTCTATTTGTGAGGCAAGTAAACCAGGTGTCATCCACGGATTCTTAGCTTGTTTGTAGCTGAGCTCTTTAGTTCTAAGCGGAAAATGCACCTCGAACAGTTCAATTAATAAACTATGGAACTGCGTGAAAGCATCGTTTGAGTTTAATGTGGATAGTATCACATTAAAGTCGTACGCTCCCAGCGCCTCTTTAAAGCTTTGAATGTTACGGTCGCTATATTTACGATGGGTAATTATAGTCGGATTACTGGGTTTGTTAGAATTTGGTTTAGAATAAAAATTGAGTAATGGTCGGAGACATCGGAAATGATCACAGCTGCACGTGTTACACTATTAACATCGTTGGTGTAAATGTTATCTATTAATGTTGCGGATCCAGCAGCTGTGCGCGTTAGTTTAATAATTTATGTGTACAGACCATGAGAAAGGAAATTATTACAATAGTCTGCAACTAAATTTGATCTATGATACTGAAGCAGATTTACGTTGAAATCACCCATAATATAAACTTTATTATGGGCTACGTCGATGCCACAGATAATTTCAATCATCTCCATCGAGAAACTTTCTATCGATATTTCAGAGGCTCTACGGTATTTCAGAGGCTCTACGGTAAACCATGCTTGCCTTTGATCAGGAGTTCTGCTTGCCTCTGGTCGGGAGTTCTGCTTGCCTCTGGTCGAGAGTTCTGCTTGCCTCTGGTCGGAAGTTCTGCTTGCCTCTGGTCGGGAGTTCTGTTGCCTTTGGTCGAGAGGTTTGCTTGCCTCTGGTCGGGAGTTCTGCTTGCCTCTGGTCGAGAGTCTGCTTGCCTCTGGTCGGGAGTCCTGCTTGCCTCTGGTCGGGAGTTCTGTTTGCCTCTGGTCGAGAGGTCTGCTTGCCTCTGGTCGGGAGTTCTGCTTGCCTCTGGTCGGGAGTCCTGCTTGCCTCTGGTCGAGAGTTCTGCTTGCCTCTGGTCGAGAGTTCTGCTTGCCTCTGGTCGGGAGTTCTGCTTGCCTCTGGTCGGGAGTTCTGTTTGCCTTTGGTCGAGAGGTCTGCTTGCCTCTGGTCGGGAGTTCTGTTCGCCTCAAGTCGGGAGCTCTACTTGCCTCTGGTCGGGAGTTCTGCTTGCCTCTGGTCGGGAGTCCTGCTTGCCTCTGGTCGGGAGTTCTGTTCGCCTCAAGTCGGGAGCTCTACTTGCCTCTGGTCGGGAGTCCTGCTGCTAGAGGATTAGTTCGTCGCTTTCAGAGAAGCATATTCTGGCCTCCGCGGTTAACATCATCACCAACTTATACCGGCACAAACACGGGATTAGTTTACGTGATTATCTATTTAGAACCCACCTTGTATCAACGCAAAAAAAAGCAACACAACGTTACCATTTATATTTTGAATGTTTTATTTTTTGCGAACAACATCGGAACCAAATCTGAACGCCACAGAGCCATAAAATGGTGATCCCCTGAGAGCCTTACTCCTCCTTGTAAGAGAACTGCAACCATTGAGGCCGCACTTTGATGCAGCAGCGATGATGAAGGCCGCAACAGTGTTGCTTCGATGTCAGTAGTTATTATATGATAAGTAGGAAATAAACCCATAGTGTGGAGAATATATTGATCCGACATTGACCACCGGAACACTATTACTCCCATCAGTTCGTTAACCTGCATTCGCTGATAATCCAGTCCTGTAGGACTTGGGCTTGTTTATACTTTCATTTCATAGGCTAAGCCCCGCTGACATGACATAGACTTCTCACTATATCAGCTCGTTCATCCAATTGACATTGATACCGAAAACATCGTGCAGAAAAAAAATCTTTCCACTCTGCGGTGTCCGAAATCTTGAAGTAAATTTGTTTGAGCTTCGAATAAAGTTTTTGGTTGGGAACGTTTGTCAGCGTCCTATAATAGGAAATAAAATTATATATCTAATCTGCTAAGCACCGTCCACCAGATAACGCCACATTTTCTTCTCCCCCAGCGCC
>SDVV010036153.1:0-10979 GCA_016164225.1 Gammarus roeselii
ATATATGTACATGCTATTGTTAACTATACTGTACACGTACACGAACAGCATATATATGGAAATGGTGACTGTTACAGTGAACGTGCGATCCTAACACATGCATAATAATCCAAGTAATGGCGTTAAACATGCAATCGAACCGTCATCGTACAATATGTAAACCTACTTGCATATACATATACACGAACACACAAGAAAATCTCCAATTCTTTGTAGAATGATACAGATGATGATAATTTTTATCCAATGGTAACCAAAGAAACAAGACTTTTCTCCTATGTCAACAGGTAGGTCTATATGCATACGCTTACTTTGGTAGCAATCGTGACACATCCACAGACAGACTTTGCTTCATGTATAACGTAAAAAGGTTACCAAAACTGGATTTGATGTACAAAACTAACAAATAAACTGGAATAATCATGTGAAAAAATCATATTCCTGTGTGAATAACCTATGGTGGATGATATTTTGTCTCTATGGTAAGCCGAAACGGGGTAAAATCAGATATCGACACCTAGAGCTAACGATAAGTTTTAACAGAGCAATGAAATGAAGCGAAATATGAATCCTTGCTCTATATTAAACGTAAAACCTTACCAATACCTGAAACCGTTGTACAGAACTAAGTCATAGAACAATTCAAGTGAAATAAGTATATGATAAACAAATCATATCTCTACATTAATAACCAATAACGGATAATCATAAGCATGAAATTTGAATATAAATAGAAAGTTCTTGGTTAGGTTAGTTAGGTGTGGTTAGATTGACCGGAAATTATCGCAACCATTTAGCAAGTAGTAATAAATTTTTCGGGGGTATTGAAATTCAAAAAAATATACGTGTTACAACGGATACAAAAACTGGTAAAAATGGAAAGAATCGATATGAAAATAGCATAAAATCAGTGAATAAATATCATGTATAAGCACGAAACGTCGAATGCGTTCCATGCTCATACAAATAACTTACGATAAATAATCCTACATGACGTGAAACTGATCCATACTATTATTTTTTTTAACAGATGAACTAAATTAGTTCGATTTGAAATCCAAACCCTATAGTAAATTGCTACAGAGGACAAATATTTTTACTATGGCAACCAAAAACAAGATTGACATCCTTTGTCATGAGCTAAGCCGGGCAAGTAATCTGTGAATAAGCTAATATCCAACGAAAAACAATAATCTAACATAACCTGAAACTGATTCATAATTTCCATCATGTAACATAAACCGGAGTAATTTTATTGAAAATCACAAATCTATAGCAAATTGCTATGGTTCATTACCATTTTTTCATATGGCAAGCCTGAATATGATACAAAACGTACGACTGAAATATATGATTGAGACCTAAAATTATTGAATGGAGTATTTCTACACCTATACCCTGTAGTATATACAAATACGATAGATTAGCTCTCCAATTCGGTCTAACACAGAACAGATCCAACATCGAAACGTAAAAAAATATATAAGTTATGTATAACACTACAATAAAACAACCCTAAACCGACCCGCATGAAACAGAGAAGATACAAAACCTCAACTATATAGTTTTAATAAAAAAATGGTACATAATTTTAATGAAATAAGTATTCCAGCCGTGCAATGATATACGTAATTGAGACGCAATAAATTAGAAGTAGTTCTGCTCTAATACTCTATAGTACATACAAATCCAATTGAATTTTATTGACGAATCACAAAAATATTGTAAATTACTAAAGATGATGACAATTTTTTCCTACGGTATGCTAAAATGAATAGCCGCATCCTATATCGATAGCGAAGCCCAGCATTAATTCGAAGAATTTGGCAAATACCACTGAGACCTGGATTCAAGAAAATGTACGTCATGTTATACGTATGATGGGACCTATAAACTTTGATGTAGCAGGTAGCAATAGTTATCTATTGGATAATGTCAGCATAATTATACGTTTGGAACTAGCAAAACCAAGTAACATTCTTCTAACATAAATTGGAGAAAAAAAGTATGTAGTTGACTCGTGAAAATTTATGGTAGAAAAAGAATGTACCGTACCCTACAGCCTTGCTTGCACTTAATAAATCACTCGAAAACTCCAGTTCCGATTATTCACATTTTAACAGGGTATGACAACGGAGCATATGATCGCAATGTAAACTATTTCTCATCATAATGCGATTACTAACGTTATCTTCGATGCAAACGGAAACTGCGTACACAATAATAATTTTTTGTGTCCGGGAGAATGTGCACGCGGCTACCTTAAACACTTTTAGCTCTAGGGATACGTAACAATTCTCATCTCATCAGTGATACCACGACCAGCCATTCAATAATCGTATCATTACGTGAAAGATATACGGAGACAATACAGCTCACACTTGCGATAATAAACAAACAAAACAATCTATACAAAAAATATGTATATATAAATACTATAAACATTGAAAAAATATGCATATGAATAGAAATCTTCAGATTACAAAATAATCCTAATCCAGTCGTCCACCGACCGTCGTCCACCGACCGTCGTCCACCGACCGTCGTCCACCGACCGTAGTCCACCGACCGTCGTCCACCGACCGTCGTCCACCGACCGTCGTCTAACGACCGTCGTCCACCGACCGTCGTCCACCGACCGTCGTCCACCGACCGCCACCCACTGACCGCCTGAAGTGCGCGGGTGTGATAACATCTATCAATGTCCATTGGCTTAAGAGTCTTTTTGATGGATAAGCAGATACGATCAGAGAGCATTCGGAGTCATTACTTGCGTTTCGTACTGTTCCTCTGTCAACCGTCTGAGTCAATACTTGCATCCCGGTATACATGTAAACTCATGAATAAATATCATCTATGTCAAAATATATTTGTCAGAAAGATAATCGATTGGTTTTTCAAGCGCGAATTACGTAACAATTTTGACATTGTCGAAAAATTCACCTTGGACGTGTCCGGAAATAATTACTCGTACGTAACATGCATGTGTGGAGTTTTAACCTTTAATACGGCATGGAAAAAACTATGAAATACTGAAACCATGTAATTCCTTAATAAATAAAAATCTTATAAATATATTTGTTTCTTCTATCATATACCCAATAGTCTTGGTATGAAATTTGCAATAAACGCATCATGTCACGCAATTGAAGATGCTCTAACAGCGGTGAACTTGCACTAATTAAGACGATAAATATCTAAGTAGTATAACATATAGTATTAAAAATATATATAATAATTAATAAATATACCCTACACGTACTTGGATCAAACCGGTACCTGTCAGGCACACAGCCTGCGGTACCCCGACAAAATCCGCTTTTCACCGAGTGGATACACAAAAAAATCCGTTTCTTGGAAGGTACACGCCAAAATCTGCATTTTGCAGAATGTACACGCCCAAATCCGTGTTTGGCAGAGGATGGATCTACTTCTGTGTATTCGGAATGCTTGTGGCTCTGACATATTTAAATGTCTTCTATTAGTGTGTACGTGTTTTCGGTCAAGTGTTTGCGAGAAGCCGTTGGAATTTCCTCCAAAACCCATCAATGAATGTGTTTAAATTAATTAAATAACTCAGACTACCAAATACTCTACAACGTTTTTAAACAATCAGCAACACACGAATTTGGGAAAAGGCTAAAGAACGATGTTCAATATCATCGGAATTATGTTTGATCATTTCTCCTATTCAATGTGTGCGCAATGTTTTGAAAGTCCGAGCACGTTCAAACTGCTTCAATGAAAAGGAATACTAGAAAATCGTTATAAACCAAAAATGAGTAAGCTTGTTTTGGTATAAATTTTATTTTGTGGGTCCATCTTTCATCGATCCTTCGGGCTATCATAATTTGAAAACTCCGAAATGCCCGTGAAAAGTATTGAATCACTATTGAATTAATAGATCCTGGCACCAATTTTAATCATCTGTATTTCAAATAATATCTCCCACAATTAATAGTAGTTCGGCACTGTACATACCATTGAAAGTTTCTTGTCCCGGTACTCTCAGTAAACCTTATCATACTGCATGTCCAGGAAGAGATTCGCAAAACAGGATATATTGAACTCTACAAAGATCATTATTTAGTACGAGTACCATCTCACAAAGTGTTTTTTCGAGTATATTGCCTTGCTTGCCAGTAAAAGATTGAATTATATGAATATCATATTACAAATATCGGTGGTAGAATTCCCGTGCTATAACAATTGTTTCAAAAAACGGCAATTGAAATTCTTCGGTTTCCCGTGCATTATCAAAACTATCGTGGTTGACAGTTGGTTAAAACTGAAGTACAATATTGACCTTTTTTTGGCTGAAAAATACTGCAATTGGTTGAAAAATAATGCAATTGAAAATCACGACGGCGTGCCAACCAAGATTGATGAGATTCATATCTACGAGAATGTTTTTTTCTAACTGAATTCTATAAATATTTTTTGGAAGATTCACAAGAAGAACGTATAAAACGTGTACATATTTTTGTTTGGGAAAAGCCCGCCAAGGAAAAGAAAGTGAGATTATCACTTGGAGACAATCCAGTCCTGCTCGGAGGCAATCCAATTCTATGCTTCGTGGGACGAAATTAGCTAACACTCGAAGTTTAATCTAGAAGCGGCCTGTAAGACTCCACGGTGAAAACCTGCAGCAATTCCACTAGCGAACAGAGCATCCTAGCCTGAGAGGGAGGGAGAGAGGTTATCTGCCGGAGGAGGAGGCCGGTAAAGGTTGAGGAAAGAAGAATTTGAGTCTCTTGACAACCAACACTTTGGCTTCTAGGAGATCCTTCGCGTCGCTGTTCATTGATTCCAATGCGTCTGACGTTGGTGAGATGCAACATGTTTGCGGCTTCAACAATATACGTAGAACGTTGCTCTTAGAAGTATGGTTTCCATTTGCAAAATCTGCCCCCGGAGTAATTCCCGTATCCCATGTATAAAATCCCATAAAATCCCATATATAAAATCTTTCATCTCGGCGTCCTGGTAACATTGAAAACATTTTTATGCTATTCATGGTAAGGCTTTGCCTTACTTATGAAATGTTTATATCCACCAGAGAGTTAATTTGGTCACGAATTTGAACCCCTTAATTATCATTGCCACCAGATATCCCACAAATAGCATTCTCTGACGCTGCCCTATCTATGGGTGGAATTGTGCAATGATAATTACGAGTATATACACGTTTTCTTAATAAATGAGGCTCAGACTATTAGCTCCCATCAGCCCTGGACTGATGTCATCCGTGTTCGCTTCAAATGTGTGGCCCATTCTATGCACGTTAGTATTTCCTTACACTGTTCATGTACATGAACAATTTTGTTTTCCTTGTTGTTGCGGGCTCAATCACTCGTCTCTACTATTTGCCACTACATTCTTATGACACTGCAACTCTTCAAAGCGAAACCTTTCTGTCACTCTTCTCTATTAGGCATCTGGCTCTGTAACCTCTTCCAGCCTCATCCTTCCAGCCACATCAAGTTGTCAATTTGTATTATCTTTTGGCTCGGTTCTTCTTTCTTGTAGTGGATCTTGTATTTGTAATATTTCAATCATACATGATGTGGTGCTTGCTCCTAGGATGATGCACCACATTGCATGTTTCATACCAACCGTTGGTCAGGAAGGTGGAATCATTTTTGAAGTTATCGACCATTTCTGATCTTTGATTTCCTCTGTCCTTTGCGTGAACAGGTTACATACTTGTCTACAGGTTTCCTGTCTTCCCTCTTTTTTTTCCTTGGTTGCCTGAAGTTCTTTCGTATTTTTTATAATCTATGTTGGGGGTAGTTTCTGCGTATACCCTTGCAGTAATCCTGTTTAAATTTTGTACAACATTGTTCAGTGATGTTGTACTGCACGTAAATATGAGTTGTGTGGCATTGCGAAATTAATTATTGTCTCCTGTTTGTGTCATTTAATTTTTTTTATGCATAAGCAGGTGTCATATTTTTTCCTAGCACTTCTGATGCCTGATCTATCGTATCCGCAGTCTATCTTTATTTGATATTATCTGAGCACACATTTTGTAGTCTTCATCCTTCGAACATCTCTTTACTCTTCACATTTTTTTTATTGAACAAAATGGATGATCTGAGCTGCAATATAATAACTGTTCCTCTCTGCATGTGTTTTTTTCTCGTGCAACGCCTTTGTCTAATTTCCTGAACTTTCTATTGTTAGCCAATCAAGGTAAATTGCTCATATTGTATCTAGTTCACTCATTACCATTACACTTTCCTCTTTTGTTTCATTTTTTATTTATCTTTTGAAATAATTCATTGTCGCCTTTACGTATCCACAAGATATCGTCGTTATGTGTCTCATCCATCCGTTGGGTACCCTACCAGTATCTAGTTTAGGCGTATCCATTTCTTCCTCCTACCAATCCCTTTGTAACAATAATCATAATTAGTCCATAGCTTGCAGTTCAATTCGCTTGTAGCAACAGAGTTGTGCTTGGTTTTTGATTTCTCAATAAACCCACACATTGATGCAGTAATAAATTATTGCTTATATCCTGGACCATCGATATTTCCGGAGCTACCTCAGATGTTGATGCTTGTCAGATTGGAACCGCTAGTCGCCTGTTGTGCAATTGCAAAGGCATTCTCGGTGGTAGGCTCGGATGAGCAGGACAGAGACTTCACGAGATTACTATGGCCTAAGATCTCTAAGGTCAGGACAGCCCCGTTAACACCTTCCAATTTTTTCTCTTTGAAACAACTGCTCAGAGTTCAATCTGAATAATATAATTGACGACCACCGTTAACCTACCGTTAGAGGTGTGAGCAAGGGAACCCCTGTAGAGTGTAGGGATAGGACAGTGTAGGGATAGATCACAGGTGCATCCTGACAGTGTAGGGATAGATCACAGGTGCATCCTGACAGTGTAGGGATAGGTCACGTCGTCTCGCTCTCTCCGCTCCCTTTTATCCTAGACTCGCATTTGGGTGGGTATACCAGTGGACGCTGATGCATTGTGTTGTACAGCTCGAGTGGTTCCTACCCAACATTTTTGTCTACATACTATTTCAGTACGCCCATACCCGTAGATTGCGATCTAGGGTGAAATACGTGTGTGTTGATGAGCCATCGGATATCTTTCCCGTTTTTTTCTTCCAAATAGGCCTATTTATGGTACAATTTTCAATACCTAATTTTCATGCTAGAATAATATGTTTGTCAGTTTTTCTTAATGTTACGTCAGAGTAGTAATGTTGAAGTACCCTCATGTTAAGATATTGAAATGTTGCTTGACATTTTTTTCTATAAATCAGGTATGATATACCCATTATTCATATAGGATTCGAAATGAAATGAGTGCTGGGTTATTTAATCGTTGACAAATCGAAAGCAATTCGGGGGAAAAAAGCCCATTAATCTACAACGCCAACTAAATCCGTTGTGAATAATTTATCCTGATGGTATTGTGTAGTATCAAAAAATATTATTTTCAGTTTGGCTGAGTCTGACTCTTCCGAATAACTCTGTAAGCGCAAACTAGGTTGTTTCCGGGGGCATCATGTAAACTCTGCTTTCATTTCAATGGCATCGTTTTGAGAGGCAGTTGCTGGTAATCCTCCTGTGCGAGATGGAACTGCTGCTCAACACAAATGGGAATTCGATTATTCTAACCATAATTGAGGTCTCATAGGTTAGTGCTGTCTCAAGATGTAATTGATTTTTGTGTATCAGCAGAAAATTAGTTTCTACATCTCGAATAGCATAAAACAATAAATTGTCATTCATTCTATGCTTCCAGATAGGTTCATTCTAGTTCAGGCGCTTTAATTTTCTCAATTATAGTTTTAGTTCTGAATCTTGATAGCTTTGATTTTACCCAGATGTTCATGTTTGCTCCCTAGTGAAAGGTTGCAAAATAAATATATTTTTAACGTATTACATCCAAAAAATACGGTCTCTAGTTATAGCCGCTATGTTAACACTCTGCAATGGAGATTAATATAATACGCAATCAATAAAGTAACAGAGAAACTTGTATTTGAAAGATACGAGTGTCATTTAATCATGTTGTGATTAATTGTGTCTATCAAGTATTAGAACAAAATAGCCGCCAAGTGGCTGTGGCCCAGTCTTGGCCTTACTAGCTGACGGTGCAGATACTGGCAAGGAACAAAGATGGTTGATAATTAGGTTGCTAACAACCCGTTTCACTAGGCCTCAGTGCGCTCGACGCAACTGGACGGAAATTGGTTGCTCCTGCACCCTCCCTATCCTCCCGTTTGCCCTAATGTAGTTGAGGACAGGAGCCTACCAGTGGAGAGCGCCGTACTGAATGTTCTTTCTGTTGTAGCAGGGTCCTTCAATAGGCCCCACCGACGGAAGTGAGGCGTGCACGTGGTGACACATGCCAGTAGAGCCTGATGTGTCGGTGCCGTTAATGACGAAATTATGGGAAAGTGTGTGAGGAACGGCGACCAACTACTATAAAGGCGGCCTAACTACCATAAAGGCGGCCTAACTACCATAAAGGCGGCCTGACTACCATGAAGGCGGCCTGACTACCATGAAGTCGGCCTAACTACCATAAAGGCGGCCTAACTACCATAAAGGCGGCCTAACTACCATGAAGGCGGCCTAACTACCATAAAGGCGGCCTGACTACCATAAAGTTGGCCTAACTACCATAAAGTCGGCCTAACTACCATAAAGGCGGCCTAACTACCATAAAGGCGGCCTAACTACCATAAAGGCGGCCTAACTACCATAAAGGCCGCCTAACTACCATAAAGGCGGCCTAACTACCATAAAGGCGGCCTAATGCTGATCTCGTCGGTTAACATCGCCAGCATGGGAGCGCGGTGACTTGGTGAAGCTGCGGAATTGTCAGTTAGTTTGTGTTTACAACTACACGGTAATATTTATCTATGCAACGGATAAATATTTACCACCGTAGAATCCACACCTGAACAATAACAACGATCTCTTCAATGCTTAAGGAAAGTGTGTCGTTTAGCATTGAAACGGTGCATTTTCTAGCTTTCTCAGTCCATTCGTCTTACGACATTTCAGTCACTCCCGCCCGGCAGCTACCGTTCTATTCCCGTCCATTACGCTCCAATAAATGCTGGAAAACATCTTTGTTCTCTTGTTCACAGATGAGAAAGCGTTGAAAGTGTTCAGCGATGCGTGCAGGGGATCAAACAAAGTTTATTTTCAGAACAGACACGCGACCGAAAGTCTCATATTGTCGAGGAGCCAACTTGGCCAGTCTTGGGTATTCGTTATCTCCTGTCCTCGGTATTACAAGATGATGCCACCGTTGGCCAATCTAGTATAGAAGTAATTGCTGTAACCTTCACTATAAGCCGACTCGGCCAGCAGTATAGCTTACAATGACGGAAGAGGCGTCATGTACGGTTATCGTTCCCGTAACAAGTCATCGGTAAATAAGTAATCTAGTATTCAGTATTCAGCTACGATATAATTCAAAAAATAAATGGAGCCAATATCTGGTAAAATATGTACACTATTAATGCACCAAGTGTGCCTTAAATAACTTCCACATTATCAATATTTACATCTTATTTATTCGTCAATAGTGATTAATTTGCATGCACTTTTTCAAGACTTAAATTCGTCTCAGAACACAGTTTCAAATGTTAAGCGCACAACAGTCATTTCCCGACTCTTTCACTAATATAAATGTGAATCTGTCGTGGAACGATGTAGAAAGTTGTTAAATGCCGTTGGTTCAAATTTTACTAGAACAACTTTAACACCATTTCAAAATATACGTCGAATTATCACTTCTTAAATGTTTTCAACGTCTATTAGAGTTTGAGTCGAAGCCAGCCTCCTCATTCACGTCCATAACTGTTGCCTACTTGTATCTATAGCCTGATGTGTCGTGTCGATGCGACCTATGTATCAATGTCAATATTTAGACTAAGCGTCGGAGTAACCGCTCGACGCGAGCGGCGTTAATAGTGCATGAGAATGCTGGGCTCGGCAGCGAGCGCTCGACGCAAGGGCGGTGATGGTAGTGATGGTATCTTTGGACCATGCTTGCCACCGCTCGACGCGAGGGCGGTGTTGGTAGTGATGGTATCTTTGGACCATGCTTGCCTCCGCTCGACGCGAGGGCGGCGTTGGTAGTGATGGTATCTTTGGACCATGCTTGCCTCCGCTCGACGCAAGGGCGGCGTTGGTAGTGATGGTATCTTTGGACCATGCTTGCCACCGCTCGACGCGAGGGCGGTGTTGGTAGTAATGGTATCTTTGGATCATGCTTGCCACCGCTCGACGCGAGAGCGGTGGTGATTCGAATAATTAAAGATCACGCAGAAGAAGCACTACATGTATGGACTCACGGGAATCTAGATGCGTTACAGATTAGTAGGATATAAATCAGAGACTGATCAGATCTCTTTAATGCTATTCGGAATTTGTTTAATTCTCCAGAGTTCCTATGATGCCAGCGAGGAAACTCTGGACCGCTTGTACAAGTTTTCACGGACTGCAAACACGCGCAACACTCGCCGCACCGCCTCCATGTCAATCCTATTGCAGGCCGTTTTCATTTCCATGAAGGACCAGACAACATCCGTTCCCTTCTCAAGGTACTTCTCATGGACAAGTCGCACTAAAACAATCAGATATGAACTACTCCTTCCACACCTGAAGCCAAACTATTTTTCGCGATCCGCACCTTCTTTAATGTCTCTAATCTTTTCGATTAGGTTTCTCCCGTACGACTTACCAAACACATCACAAGCTATTACCCCTTGAGTTGCTACATTCGGCTTAACCTCCTTTGCACCTTTACTGTGGCACAATTCATGTACTGCGCCACTCAATCGGAACCGGACCCGACACAAAACGTTTATTCAGTAGCCTCACCAATCATGTGCAGGTATATTTTCATGTATATATATACAAATATATGTATATACACATACAATCATATATATGTATATTCATGTACTATTATATTTAAATGAATAAATGGA
>SDVV010036154.1:0-10979 GCA_016164225.1 Gammarus roeselii
TATATATATTCAAATGCATAACATTACCTTCTACGGGGGAATATAAGTCAAGATTACTTTGAATGTTTGATCTAAGCGGTTACTAACAGTCAGTTGTTTTCATCTCCAAATAATTAGGTCAAGACAATAGCAGGATCCTCTTCTTGGTTGATGGACTGGTCAATCTAACCTGCATTGTGAAGAAGGAGCTTCCGAAGAGGAGTGAAGAGAAGCCTCCGAGTCCCCCGGCCGACAGCATTTTGCAGGCAGGAACGGCCAGAAGCACAGGGCCTGGCGTCTGTAGGGTGACGAACATGGTTAGTTATCATGATTGGTGACAGAGGTGGCCCGTGGCCTCAGTCAATCAATAAGTTGACTTTGTTATCCCTTAATTCGTTAACCAGAATGATTAGTTCATTCGTGATTCGTTCTCCACTATCAGAAGCTAAAGTTACAGCTTCACATATTTTTTTTAGTCCATTATAAACTAGTAAAGATGAAAAAATGCTTCATTTTGTATTGACTCAAAACTGGAAAAAATAAAATGGGACAAAATAATAACGGAAATAACATTAGATACTTTATTTATTCCAATATTATAGCAAGACTATGAATTTTCATTGTCATAAAGTGGTCAAATGTAACCACAAGGGAAATAGAAAACACACAAACATCACACTATATACAAGGGAAATGATTGTTTTTTTGGTTCACCTATTCTTCTTATTAAAAGCCGGGTGTTGAGAGGGGAGGTTGGATGAGTGTCTGATCATCTGCTGGTAGAAGGAAGATCAAGACTGAAGAGTAGGTGACAGGGGAACTAAAGAGTGGGAGGAGAAAGAGAGGTAGTATAAGTGATTGAACTAAATGTGAAAAGCAGAGCCGAGGAGTTCCAGCGGGCGTTGAGGGAGGAATATGACAACGTGCGAGGGCAGGACCTGCAAGATCGAGAAAGGAATAATAGAAGACGTTCAGAGATGCTTTGTTGAGAAGTTCGAGAAATGTGTGTTGTGTGCGCCGTGTGGGCGGGTGCAGACGGTAGGGCGGCGAGTGGTGGAACGAGGAGGTCAAACTGGTGGTGACGCAGAAAAGGAGAGCTTTTGAGGGGTGGTTGCACGCCCTGTCGTTGGTGGCCTGTGACGCCTATAAGAAGAAGAGGAAGGAGGTAAAGCGTGTGGTGGAGAGAGCCAAAAGGGACGCTGATGTCAGGTGGAGCAGACGGTTGTGCCAGAATTTTGAGGCAAACAAAAAGATGCTCTAAAGAGAGATTAAGAGGGCGAGAAAGGGAGAGACCAGGAAGAAAGGAGGCGGTGAAAAATGAAAACGGCCTGTTGATGACGAAAAGTGAAGGTGGTGAAAGAAAAAGATGGGCCGAGTATTTTGATGAATTGTTGAATGTCAAGGATGACAGAGAGGCTGACTTTGTTGCTGTGGGTTGTGGCGCGCGGATGCCGTTTTTTGGAGAGAGACATGTTGTGGACAATACTATGGAAAAGGTGCAGGAGGCGGTGAAGGTGATGAAAGCCCCTGTTTTGGATGGCGTTGCGACTGAGTGCTTTAAAAAGGGTGGAATGACGATTGTCGAATAGTTGGTGAGGCTACAGAACATTTGTTTTGTGACGGACGTGGTACCAATTGAGTGGCGCAGTGCCTCCACTGTCCCGCTGTATAAAGGAAAAGGAGATGAAAACGAATGCTGCAACTCAAGAGGTATCAGTTTGTCATGTGTGGTCGGTAAGTTGTATGGGAGAGTGCTTATCAAAAGGAATAGAGAATGTACGGATTGCAAAATTGGAGAGGAACAGTGTGGCTTTAGGAGCGATAGAGGATGTGCCGATCAGAATTTTGCAGTAAGGCAGATCTGTGAGCAGTACCTTGCAAAGGGAAAGGATGCGTTCTGGGCCTTCATGGATTTGGAAAAGGAATACGACAGGATCGACAGGGAATCACCGTGGAGGGTGTTGCGTTTGTAGGGAGTGGGCGGAAATCTGTTGGAAGCGGTGCTGAGTTTCTATGTTATCAGCCGAGCATGTGTCAAAGTAGGATGTGAGGCGAGTGATTGGTTCACAGTGAAAGTGAGTCAGAGATAAGGCTGCGTGCTGTCTTTTTGACTGTTCTATCTCTACATGGATGGAGTGGTCAGGGAGGTAAACGCGAGTGTGCTGGGTCATGGCTTGGAGCTGTTGGAAGCGAATGAGCGAAGTTGACAGTTGAGCCAGTTGGCGTTTGCTGATGATACGGCGCTAGTGGCGGATTCAGAGGATCATATTAGAGTGCCAAGGCTTTTCGAAGGCGAGTGGTCGCAGGCCTAGAAGTAGGCCGAAGTTTGGGTGGATGGATGGTGTGAAGCAGGCGTTAGGAAGGAGACATAAATGTTGAGGTTGCGAGAGAGCGTGCGATGAACAGGCGTGAGTGGAGAGTGGTTGATTTTGACGCTGCTTTGATGTGCTTTCCCGCCCTTGGCATTCCGCTGGCGGGATGGTCGTGGGAGGGGGGGCGCCCGGCCATAATGACGCGGCGGGGATAAACCAGTGAAAACTGTCGGGCCCTGCTGCTGACAACGGATCCTAGGACTGCACTCGTAACCCAGAGTGTATTTTGTGGGGGTACCGGCCGGACCCTTTAGCACAAAAGGGCCAAGTTGTGTGAGTGTGAGCGTATGAGGGTGTGAGGTGCGCCTTGCAGTCGGCCACCCCCTTTTGTGGGGGATGCGACCTAGTATCTGTATCTGTACTTCATAATAATTGAAATTTTGATATCAGTAAAAAAATTATAATCAATAATGACATTTTCCAGTTTTGAAACAAAACTCAATTGTATGAGGTTTTGCTTTGCTGACAATCAAATAAAGAGAATTCAATTGTAAAAGAGTAATGTCAGACTGTAGTGCTAGCTCTCGATACTGATTTACATCATCGGGCGTCATTGATGGATGCAGTGAACCAGAGGCAATACCATCAGCTGGCGTCATTGCAAGGAATTTTGAGATTTAGAAAGAGAATATACCAACAATATCGTTGGTAGACTTATCTAAATTACAGTTATGTCATCATCGGAAAAACTTGCTGTCAGTAGCCAGGAATCGAACCCGACGTCGCTGGTATGCGAGACCAGCACGTTGTGCACTAAGCCAGCACGTTGGCCTAGTGCACAACGTGCTGGTCTCGCATACCAGCGACGTCGGGTCCAATTCCTGGCTACGGAATACAGGTTTTTCCGATGATGACATCACGGTGATTTAGAATTTTGAGATCCTCCAAGCGCATGATAAATGCTCTGCCAAGTACCGTCTTGTAATGGCGAGGGTGCTGCCACTTTCATTATGCAATGTTGTTAGTCTAATCTACGGAATTAAATCTGACTGCAGCTAAAATTAGTTTATATATCACAGATTTTAGCTGCAATCAGATTTAATCTATTTCTGTTTCCTCTGCGGATTTTTTTTTATAGGTGTTGCGTCAACATCGGGCCGGGTGCGTCAACATTGGACCACTTACGCCATACAACACCACAAAATGTTGAAATTCAGCCTTCCGTGAATATCACAGATTTCGGTTGGACTACCCACTCCTCTTATCACTTGTTCAGCACGATCACCGTGCTTACGAAGATATAGAGAATAAACCAACAATATCGTTGGGAAACCGATGTAAATGTAGTAAACTAACAATATCGTTGAAAGACTGATGTCAATTAGCAGTTAACAACAAAATTGTTGGAACTTATGTAAATTGGTAGTAACTTGATCATTCTGGGGACACCTCATGCAAGGAATCCCCGCTTGCTTTCTCATCTTCGTTTCCCTGAACATATAAACATAAACACCCAAGCATAAAAAATTTGACACCTACTTAAGACAAAAATTTAATAACTAAACCCTAACTCTTAATACTCATTGATAATCGGGGTTTGTTTGCAAATTGGAAACGCCGGTGGACGGCAGCTCATGAAGCGCAAAATAAATTTCAACTGTGACTTAAGTCAGGTCGGTATTTCTAAACCTCTAACTCAATCACATCAAGTACATACATATTTTGTTCTCCTAATAAACCAGAATTACCATTTTGTTGCAAGTGTATAGTAGCGAATGAATTTCACGTATGGTTAGTCTCCAATAAAAAAAACTATTTTTAAACGAAAAATATAACTTGTGAATTTTTGATACGTCATTACGTCTGCTGAGCTTGGACTACCACACATCATGGTGGACCCTCTCCCGCGAGATGCTATATCCATCTGGCGTATACCAGAAAATATGCTCTGCTCTCACTATTTTACTGGCCGAAAGGCAGATATTGCACCCAAAAATCTTCGAGCTATTTTTATAGCCCATGTGGAGACTCATGACGCTGATAGCTTGCATATCTTCACTGATAGATCATAAGACGACGATGCTGTGTGATATGCAGTGGGCTGTGCAGCGGTGCTCCCCGGGCACGTCGTCACTAGGAGACGTCCGCCATCAACGTCAGTTTTCACTGCTGAACTCACGGCCATTGCCGATGTCCTCATGGCGGCCAATACTCTTCCAGATGCCAATACCTCAATCTTCAGTGATTCGCTCAGTGCGCTTCAAACTCTAAAGATCATTAACAATTGCCACCCTGCCGTTTCAGCAATCTTGCGTTGGCTTGTGCGATTGTCCTCCCAGAAACAAGAACGTTCGTTTGTGCTGGGTTCCAGGCCATTGCGGGGTGGTGCGTCCACTCCATAAAAAGACTTTAACCCAGCGATTAAAAGAGCTGTGCAAAAAAAATGGAACATGGAATGGTCTGATGCTCCTATGAAAAATAAATTGCGTACTATAAAAGACACACCCACACCCTGGGTCTTTTTAAGCATTCGATCTCGACGGACTGGGATAACTCTATGCCGATTGAGAATTGGACATAGCAGACTAACGCACAGACACCTTTTGGAGGCGTCGCCACCCCACCCCATGCTGCATGGACTCTCTAGTGCCTCCTACAATAGCCCATGTGTTGGCAGAGTGCCCCACCTGGACGGAAAGTCGACGCACATACTTCCCCAGGACCCGGTTCCTAGACTTTCATAATATACTCCGCCTAATGCTTACTGAATTCCCTCAGAGGTAATTCAGTGCGGAACCGCTTCTCAGCTACCTTCGAGAAACCAGCCTCCTAGCTGAAATCTGACCTGGTGGGAATTGATCATACTTAATCTTACTTACCGATAGACTCCTCCATCCCGGAGGACCACAGTTTTCTTTGCTCACTTCGAGCAGGACACATTTGTGACCATTCCCTATATTCCTATAAACAGTAGTGATCTAAGCCACGCCGTGAGTCGAAACAATTCCAGAGACTGACAATGATTAGTCGATGACTTGATGCAGCGCTGGCTGCTAGTTTGACGTTCGGTGCCAGAAGAACATTGACTCCTGTGCAATAGAAAGCCTTGACACTATAATCTAATCTACGGAATTACGTCCGGACAATGCTTCGTAATTCATTTCAGAAACAAAATATCCACATCATTGCAATATATTGACAGCAATAACCATTTTTTTGGGAATTTAAAATCAGTAACAAATCTTTTCTCGCACTATTATGCACCCAGATGAGAGCAGCTTCAACGACAATATTGTGAATAACCATAGCAGTCATAATTCAAAGACACACTATTGTTACTAAAATAACCGTCATAATTCAAAGACACTCTATTATGACAGACCATAGCAATCATACATCAAAAACACACTGTTGTTACTAACCATAGTCGTCATTATACAAAGACACTCCATTGTTACTAACCATAGCTATTTTACCTAATGAAATATAACTAAATCTTGCATTTTACTACAACACTATTTTGGGTAACTATTTGCTTAGCATTTCACTTATATTGGCAATTAATTATCAAGGTTCCAAAATTTATTTGTGGTTTAAACATTCATTTTGCGGTATAACTCAATTTCATGGACAACAAATCATACTACATTCCACTGCGTCATAAATTTATGTTTTTAGATCGACACATTCATCTTCACTATAGAGCAACAAAAGCTCATGAAGTCTCGAGGGAAACATTAAGGGGTGGAGTGTGTTTCGTCACCGGCACCGACCGGGGAGCAATTTTATTGGCCGAAATTCTGAGGGGCCGTAGGGGTCAAGAGATGGTAGCAACCGCACATTCGATCAGATACACTCGACAAGGGCTCGTGCCGATAAATCGTCTAGGGTAGTTCAGGAAATTAGGCTCAATAAGTGATAGAACACTGTACAAACGGTGCCATAAAAAAAACAGTGCAGTGAAACTTACTGCAAGATTAATATTTAGTAGCGAAAGCTGTGATGTAAAACGGTTTCAAGTGGTAGGAATAACTCGCAAAAAGAAACGTCAACCCGCTGAAGAAAAACGACAAAAAAGTAGCTTCCAACCTACATTACATGGAGAAGAATGATTACGTACTACAAGAATTCAGATATGTTGAACCGGGGCTCATAAATTATGTATACGTGGAAAATAGGGGAAATTCAATTAATAATAAGGACATGATAAGATATGCTGACATACATGTGAAAGAATCCCTATCCAATCTGAAATGGGAGTTTGTTTCCAACAAAACAGGCCGGAGGGCAACCAAATTAAATGAACGGAATTATACTCATCTGTCAACGGACCGTACGACCTGAAGGGAGGGAGATATGTCGAAGATGCGACAAAACACTAGGAGAACCGAAGGCCATTTTTCATAGCATAGATTCGAATATTGATTTCGATTTCAAGACATAGAACAATATTCATCTACGTTGGCCAAACTGAGTCAGGGTTTTGTTCTCCTTTCGGGAGGAAGGAGCCGTACGGTGTGAACAACGAGCATACGGGACTATAGAAAAGTAATTTACCCCAAATTCATACCTATTAACGTGTTGCACACTAATCGCATGCCCGCTTAATAATTCCCATTCTACGAATTTTCGGGTACAGTGTTATAACGGTTTTGAGCCGGCGGGGCACTTTGTATATGTCGGCAGGTAGACGTGTATAGCTCTGGCGTACGTGGTCAGAAGATGCGGTAGAGGCGAACGTCTCTGTAACTTCAAGAGCATCAGAGATGGTTACTCTGTGCTGTACTTGATGTTGAAACGAATGCTCAGATATAATTAGTAAACAAAACTTGACCGAATTATTGATGCAGTCAATCAACTTTCTCAAACATAGTTGACAGTTCTACATAAACTCCTTCGACTGCCTCTATAAACCTCCACCCGCCTTACCCTCGTTAGGCTATTCTATTCTGCCACTCTATGGTACAGATACGCATCCCCCAGAAAGGGGGGTGGCCGACGGCAAGGCGCACCTCACACCCTCATACGCTCACACTACACAACTTAGCCCTTTTGTGCTACAGGGTCCGGCAGGTAGCCCCTCAACTTACACTCTCGGTCCCGAATGCACCGAGGAACCGTCGTCAGCAGCAGGGCCCGACAGTTTTCACTGGTTTACCCCCGCCGCGTCATAATGGCCGGCCCCCCCCCCACCCACGACCATCCCGACAGCGGGATGCCAAGGGCGGGAAAGCACATAAGAGCAGCGTCAAAATCAACCATTCACAACCATTCTCCACTCACGCCTGTTCATTGCACGCTTTCTCGCCACCTCCACATTCATGTCTCTTCTTCCCAACGCCAGCTCTAATTTCTTTACACTAATTCAAAGGCACACTCTATTGATACTAACCATAGCCGTCATCATTCAAAGACACACTATTGTTAGTAACCATAGCCATCATAAAATGACACACTATTGTTACTAAGCATAGCCGTCATAATTCAAAGACACACTATTGTTACTTACATTAGCGATCATAATTCGAAGACACACTATCGTTTCTAACCATAGCCGTCCTAATTCAAAAACACACTACTGTTACTAACCATAGCAGTCATAATTCAAAACACTCTATTGTTACTAACCATAGCCGCAAAAATTAAAGACACTCTATTGTTACTAACCATAGCCGTCATAATTCAAGAACACTATAGTTACTGACCATAACCGTCATAACTTTTCCAGTGCACTCCTGTTCTACAAAACTGCTGAAGTCGTAGAAGAGCGTGTACATGCCGGACGTAGAGAGGAGAAGGAAGGTGCCGGAGTACTCCACGGAAACCACCGTCCCATAGAGAGCTTTGTCTTCGCTGGGGAGAAGAGAGCATTAGAAGAAGGCTCTGCGACAACACCTCTTGACACGTTCATAACACCAACGGACAATTTTTTAATATAGGCTGAGTATCCTAATAGGCTACACGTAAAGTATGTAGAATAAGGGGACCTATGGATTCGTGCTGGGTTGTTAAGGAGTACTTCTGAACATACTTTGAAACATAGGTTAGAACCACATAAAATTGACATTCATCACTTCATACCAGGTTAATACGAAAATGGCGAAATTTAGCGTTTTATTGTGAAACACTGCTCGACATTACATAAAACTGGTCTTAAAAATGAGCTTATAAAATGATTGCACAGCCTTGATCTAAAATTAAGATTAGGGGCTTCTCTCCACCGGAGCCACAACGTAAGCCATCGCGAGCTCTCCCATAAGGATTATCAATTCTAGTAGGTTCGCACTCCTTTGTGTGCAAAAAAACAAAGACTTCGTCAGAATTAGAATATTTTTAGACTTTTCAACTGTAGTACATACGGACGCTGTTGTGTACAGGAACATTAAAGGGTTTAAACGCAGGTACATGAACAGATTATCGTCTCTGTGCGTTGTGCGGTGGAGGCACCATGCCGCCTGCTACGTTAATTGTTTCTTTCACAATTTCGTATAGTCCGGCAGTTTACCAAAAGCGATTAGCTTTTTCGGCAGGTTAGGTCAGTCAGTTAGTAAGCTTTGTAGGTTACGCGGGGGATTTAAGAAAGCTCGTCGGGCCGCTGAGAGTTCGTTGCAACCGGTCAGCAAGTGTTTCACGCTGATTGCCATCTAGTGGCCATAGGGGCATGGTGGTGCGTCCGGTCCCATGTCTACGTCCTTTAGGTGGTTGCGGGTTATCCATGAGTGCAGCCGTTGTTACTCAATCCAACTTCTTCTGCGATGGGAGAGCCACAGCGGGCGAACAGCTCGAAGTCCGGGAACCCACCGATATGTGCATGATGAGAGTGTTTCAGCAGGTGCAGGTGCAGGCCCTTATAATAAGCCTGCATCCCTGAGAAGCTGATGCTTTCTCGCGGGCGCACCCACAGATCACGCACCGACGAGATATTTTGGTTGCGCCAGCCGTGTGCGAGGGTATGGAACGACGGCATGACATACTCGACAGTATCGGGCAAACCCCGGCATCGTAAACAGAGATCGGAAGAGGAATTCCCTAGTATATACTGGTATGACTGGAGGATCGTGTGGTACCCGCACCTCAGCCGCGACAGGTGGACCCTGTCACCCAGGAGCAACTCCAAACCCTCCACGTCCACTTTAGGCGGGTGACTCAGTAAGGCCGTGTTGACTTAATGTTCATCCAATGCATGAGCTGTGAAGTAGGAGTATCTGTTTGTGCACAGATGATGTGTTTTCTGTAGGACGGGGAGTGATCGGGTAAAGACAGCCGGTGTATCGGGTGAAGACAGCCGGTGTATTATGTAAGTGTCGGTTGATTTGACGTGGGTTTAATAGGTTGCGAGTTTGTGAGGACCCTCAACGGGTATCGGAGGGGCATCGCCTGCCTCCAGTACAGAGACCGACTGGTGGTCAGCGGGTCCTCAGACAACACCATCCACCTTTGGGACATTGAGTGTGGGGCCTGCTTAAGGACAACAAACGCATCGTGTCTGGTGCTTACGACGGCAAGATCAAGGTGTGGGACTTTCACGCCGCCCTTGATCCGCGGTCCCCGGCAGGCACACTCTGCCTCCGCACCTTAATAGAACACTCGGGCAGAGTGTTCCGACTGCAATTCGACGAGTTCCAGATCGTCTCCTCCTCTCATGACGACACCATACTCATCTGGGACTTCCTCAACTGCTCGCCTCCCGACATGCCCCTTAGCTGCCTGCTCTCGATAAGGCGGCTGCGAGGGGTTCAGGAAACTCCTCTGCCCCTCTCCCACCCCTTCCCCTAGCTCCGGGGTCTTCCGGTAGTCCAATGAGCCTACCCACACTGCAACTGCCTTGTGTTTTAAATCCCGATATGGTCGCTGCCGGGGGCGTACCTGAAGCTGCTGCGCTTCCAGGACCCTCAGCTCTTGGTGCCGGGTGTGAGCCCTCCCTATTGCAGTTTGGGGCTGGGGCGATTTGGGAGGCGCAAGCAGGTGTGGAGGGCATGTTTAACATCCCTCCACAGAAACCACAGTTTCCGCCCTCGTTACCAGACTACGGCAATGATCAGTCCTCTATGAACGAAGGACAGGATTGATGATTCTCGAGTGGTTCCATGTATACATTATCACCGTCGCTGCAATCATCAATGTCATCAAGGTGGTCATTGTTATAATTATTATTCGTAGTGTTGTTGTAGAATTAATTACTGCTGCTGCAATAGGTATGAACTGCTACCGCCGCTGCCCTCGTTATCAACACCACAAAAAACATATTGTTTGTAACGTCATTTGCCTCTGCTATATTGTTGAATAGATCAGAAAAGCCTTGTAGCCGGGGCTTCAGAATCTTGCTACCGTATCCATCGCGTGTCGTCTAAGGCGACTAAAGGGGCGCCCCGTAGCCGGGAGTAGAATCTTGCTACCGTAACCTCTGCGTGTCGTAAAAGGCAACTAAACGGGGCGGAGCAAAAGGGGCTAGGAATCCCGTTCTCTGTAAAACCTTTCCTCGAAGACGGCAAGACGAGCGGGGGGAGGAGAGGCACACGCCTCTCCGAACCCTATTGTTAGGGTCGCTGAATGTGCGTGGCTGTAGTACGAATGATGTAAAGAGGAGGGAGATTGGCGAGATGTTTGTGAGGAGGAAGTTTGATGTGTTGACGCTGAGTGAGACGAAGTTGAAAGGTAAGGGCAAATGTGAGTTTGGTGTGGTAAGTG
>SDVV010036155.1:0-10979 GCA_016164225.1 Gammarus roeselii
GTGTGTGTGTGTGTGCGTGCATTCAATTAAGTTTTCCATAATATGTTGAGCAAATAAATGCCATGTAATAATCCGAGAGCGTAGCGACAAATTCCCGATTGACACAGCTGCATCAAACTAGCTATATTTCGATTGCGTGTATCCGCAAGAATTTTTCCTCATGATGATTATTTATTGTTGTGCTAATAAATCTACGTTGTTCCCTCGAAATTTGGTGTTCCGTGAGGACCCGTTAGAAGCAATTCAAATGCATGGTAACAAATTCTATTGGGGCCGCCCGTTAGAGAAAATCAAATAACCTCGTCAGCGCAAAAACATCTCTGACGGCACAAAGATTTTATTCTGTTAACTGTGAAAACTATAAATATTCAATTAAATCCTCATTGAAAAATTATAATTTCCATTTGACCAGGAGATATTCCTGCAAGTTATCTTCATCAACGTTGCCGCAGGTCCACTGAAAATTTGTAAATAGTGGAATGATAGACTGAGGCATGAAGTTTTTATGTTTTACAAAATCACAAAAACTGATTTATGAATTTGGAAATAAAAATACTATTGAAGAAACAAAACTGCAGAGCCGATGTTTATTTGCCAATTTATTTTTAACCATTTATATCTACTCGTGAGGGTGTCTAGAAGCCTCCCAACTCGATGTTCGAAGTCTCGAAACCCTTGAGCTTTCGATCGATGAGTCATGCCTCCTCTGGATTCCAGCCAATGAACATGCAGGAAAGTGCGTGTTCATTGGCAGAAATCCCGAGGAGGTATGACTCATCGATCAAAAGGTTCAAGGCTTTCGGGACTTTGAGCTTAGTGTACGGAGGCTTTGATAGAAATTTTGAATCTTTTTATTCCACATGTATTAATTCAAATCCCAAAGTTCATATCTCATCCCTAAAAATATCCCATGTTGAAAGTGGTAATGTCACAAAGATTCATAACAAATGATAAAACAAACAATTAGTTACCAACAGGTACAAACATTGTTAGCCTCATAGGTTGAATATTTCGAACATATTACACAGCCGATTACTTTTAGAAAACATATTGAAATTTTTGAAATCAAAACAATAAAAAACACAAAATACCTTGTGCACCAATTAACAAAAGCAGTCAATTTATCCGCCACCCATACCGCCAAAATCAAGTCAGATGTATAATATTGGTTAAGTCAGATGTATAACGAGCCATTTCTCTACCGTTGTATCCATCGTACACATGAATAAAACAATATGCACTGCAAGATTAGGATTAGATTTTATTACAAAATTAAAACGAGCACAGGTGCTCATGTCGAGCTGTTGCCTTGAATGAAGGGTGTGGTATAGTCAACGATGCTATAGAAATGTACTCACACATGCGATGTAATATTTTGAATTTGTCTGACTTATTATATTAGTTTATAAGATTATCAATTGCATTTATTGTGAACCCTGTTTTGCAACATGAAGTAGCTACAAACCGGCTGCCTGCAGGAGATGTGCTGTCACAAAAAAAAATTATCTCTCGTTATGCTAATTCAAATAGCGCACTTGTAAAGAAATTACTTAATAATATGAATAAGATTTTCACTGCCTGAACGCGTCGTTTTCTTCCGGTTGTGTTATTACAAGTGACTCCACAGACGCACATGGTTCTGAACTCTTCATAAAAATTATCATACGTAAGGTTATATAATACAAAATGTAATATAAAGAATCCATTCAACACGTGCAGTACCTAAGAAATATATCGAAAATGACAACTAGAAACTCAATACAACAAACGTATAAGGGCAACAAATTGATGATCACATTGTGAAGTAATCAATAAATAAATAAACGGTTAAGAACCTGCTTCAGACGAAACATCATTTTTTTCTAAAGTCTCGCAAACATGCCATATTATTGACTTTAATTCGGGGACTGACACTGCAAATCGATGAGTCAATTACCTGACGACGGAGGAAACTCGGAAAGATGTATAATTGTTCTTTTTGAAATGTTTTCATCCCGGGCAAAACAAAACAAAGAGGAGCAAATTTGCCCGCGTATACGTGCCATTGACCTCGTCGAGCAAAGAAAAAATATGAATCACTAGCGGGGACGTTTAGTAGAACTATCCAATTCACTCCTCCTGCCTAATAATAATTTTATCAACCAAACTGGCCATTAATAGTTCAGGCACTTGTAACCAAACGTATAATCGCTTCCATAACGTGAAATTATTTTCAGTACGCACGAAAACTCAGAATTATTATCCAAAGGTTTTAAAATCAGATAAAGAACTCAAAGGTCTGGGGTGCGAATTTTAGGAATTATGAACAAGTTCACATCGGAAACTTTCCGTTATGTTACCGACAGCAAAGTATTCATTGTCATTGATCGGATTTTCGACATGGTATGGTACAAAAAAATATCATGGCAACGAATCGTGAAATTAAGTTGAACAGAGCGTCAAAATATCGCCTCATCGTGACCACACTCAAATACTCCCCCGATCCTAACTGTTAGAGTTAGAATTCGTAATGCAGGAAATAGTATTGTGCTTGAAAATGCCGCTCTTCCCATCACCGCTCAGAGACTGATGAAGGTCAAGCAGGGCCCAAGCGCTTTATAAACGCGACGCGTCAGCTACAGAGCACTCAGACATCCACCAACAGCCAACATGGTGAGTGCTGCAAGGCTTTACGATCTGAAGGGAACTGCTGAGAAGGAAGTGACTTGGAGGATAATAATTAACAGTTTTAGGTGAAATGCTATTCAAGTGATAGGGTTTATCTATGCATAAACAGTACGATTTCATAATCGATAAAACAATTTGTTTCAAGTGATATCCTTCCAAAATCTTGCTCTGATATACAGCGAAGAAAATTTATTGACGCTGTTCAAATTTGGCCACTTGCAAATACCGTTATTGGTCACTAAATTCTGCAGTGTTACCATCGCATTGAATTTCACTTTTGACCCGTTAGCGTACACTATACAATTAACACATAAAACTAGGTGAATATTCTGAACAGTTGGAAAAAAATGCCACCAATTAAGCTACTTTAGGTTGACCAGATACTTCATAACGCAGTATAAATTGATTCCTTTACTTCTAAATAATTGAACTTGAAGGTATATTTTGTTGACCTGACAACTGGAAAATTCTTTTAACCCTTCACAGGTGCAATGGAATCTGTATGGAAAACTATCGGTAACATCCTTTTAACGTTTCGCGGGCGCACTAAAACATCATTGGAACTCTTTCTGTGATGAACTGTGAATGCTTCACAGTGGTCATCGAACGTAATTAATGAACGGCTTCTGGGATATCCTATGAGGGCTTCATGCGAACAACGGAACGTCGTATGTTTCGAATTCTCATATTTTCACGAGGGCAATGGAACGTCTAACAGAACACTTTCTGTAACACTCTGAACGCCCCACGAGGACAATGGAACGTCTTATATAACACTTTCTGTGATAATCTCTTAACGGTTCAAAAGGGCAATGGAACGTCCTTTAGAAAACTCTCTGTGATTACCTCTGACCGCTTCACGAGGGCAATGGAACGTCTTACAGAACACTTACTGTAATACTCTGACCGCCCCACGAGGGCAATGGAACGTCTACATAATACTTTCGGTGATAACCTCTGAACGGTTCACAAGGGGAATGGAACGTCTTATATAAAACTTTCTGTGATTACCTTTGAATGCTTTACGAGGGCAATGGAACCTCTTATGGCGCAGTTACTGTGATAACCGTTAAACGCGTCATGGGCGTAATGCAATATCAACTAAGCATTGCCATACGGTACTTAACAAATGAATACGACACATGTTTGAGCAGATATTGACCGCTATGAGGTCTTTACCAGGAATTGTGATATTGCCAGTCTCTTTTCTGAATGAATCTCTTATACCGTGATATTTAATTGATGTAGAGCATACATTCATGGATCAATGAGGGATTATGACTAAGTTAGGCATACCCATAATTCTGCGAAGCAGCCAACCTTTTGTCACCAATTTAAGAAAGATACACCCTAGTTCTCACGCTTTTATACGTGCCCAATAAAGTTCATAATAATATCAGATCATCTAACATGTGCAAAACTCTTTTCCAGAACGGCTTCGTTATCGTTATCCTGGCCTCCGCCCTCCTGGTAGCGTATGCCTCCGCTGACAAAGGATTCGGCGGTGGTGGATTCGGAGGCGGCCACGGAGGTGGATTTGTAGGTGGTCACGGTGGTGGATTTGGTGGAGGAAAAGGAGGATTCGGTGGTGGTGGATTCGGAGGTGGCCACGGAAGAGGTGGATTTGTAGGTGGTCACGGTGGTGGATTTGGTGGAGGAAAAGGAGGATTCGGCGGAGGTGGATTTGGAGGTGGTCATGGCGGTGGATTCGGAGGCGGTCACGGCGGTGGATTTAGAGGAGGAAAGGGAGGATTCGGCGGAGGTGGATTCGGCGGTGGACGTGGCTTTGGAGGAGGGTTCGGCGGCAAACACCATGGTGAGTGGTTTATGTGCACAAAACGCAACATTTTTTCAAGTAATTTTGAAAAAGATACTGAAAACACGGACCCTTATTTAACAATCTCTACTGTCAACATTCATGTTACTGAACCGTGTTTCTCCTTCTTTTCAGGTTAACTCTACGCTTTGAACTTCAGCACAAAACGATCTTCCAGAGGCATCTTCTCAGATTATTTATTAACCGCTGCACATTTATCTATGAAAGAATATCAAACACACTTGTTTATACAAACTATTGATGTTTTAATAATCCTACAACATACGATTTGTATTTCACCTTTTATATTATTTGAATTTTATTCACAATTAGTGAGGACAATTCATGCGCAAGATTTCTCACGGATGACATTATGATGTTTGAAGACATCTGACGAATGTAGTTAACATAACATATGTACTAGTGATGGATTGGATATCCGCATCCTCATGGAAAGAGCATCGGCATATATTTGGCCTCCGCCCCATCAATTTGCCATTATTCTCAAATCCGCAACCGCATAAAGAGAATGCAGATATTATGGGGATGTGTGATGTGAAAGTTACGAATTTTGCAATATTTAACTACGAGCATAACGCAGTTACCAAAAAAGCTAATTGGCACGTTGAATATCTGAATTAAATAAATGTTTTAATATGCGTAAATCGTCAGAATAACCCAAATTTGGTCATTATATTTATCAAAGTAAGATCTTTTTATTATATGTGATTTTCAACATCGATATTCATGTAAATAGCGAGATCGTGAGGGTTACTTTCATGACAATTTAAAAGAATTTAAATGGTGACTGACTGTGAAAAATAGGCCTCTGCCATCCTCGCTACAAGCATATACAGATTTGCAGCTGTCCCACCAAGTCTGAGAGGAGGGGAGGCAAGACAATCATTACACTCGTCCCTATACTCGATCGCATCCAAAAAACTTCGTCCTAATCGTTACGAACTAACGTACTCAACTATGATAAATAGTTACAATCTTGATCAAAATTTCCGAATAGTCGGTCCGAATTGATATTGACGACTAAAAACGGAGTAGTAGTGAACCGTATGCACTATTATTACCGATGAAAAAAGTCATGTCCCACAGACATTATCGAGCTATATTTGTGACGATCAGGAGTTCTGCTAGCTGGAAGGTTAGTCACATAACAGGGCGATCAAGATTAAATATCTCATCCAAGATAGTAGTAGAATTAGTAGTTGTAGTTGTAGTATTAGTAGAAGACTTTGGAGAACCTGAAGAGTCCATTCTAGCAACACTCCAAAACAGCATATGCAGTAAAACTAGCCCAGCCTAGAAGTGGTGTTCATAATTCAGGATGCCACCTGCTTATGGCTCCATTGAAGGTTGTTGCCACCTACGGCGGCAATAGTCCTTACGTCACATTTTCTTGAAAAGGAGTGGATTAGACTCCCAGTGTTTGTCGCGGCGGTTCTTAAAGGGGCGCACGTTATTACTGATAACCACATCTTATTGAGAACGCTAACACATTTATGTTGAAATCATGATTTGGAAGAACTTTTCGGCAAGGATGTTCTGAATGGTTTTATCTGCCATTTATGTACATTATTTTTGTTCCCGCGGGTATAATCTCGATCAAAGATGCCTTCGAGTCTAGCTCTAGTAACCCTCATTTAGGTTTTTGAAGGTTCCTATAAGCTGACCTTAAAGTGTCCTTGTTTCAAGTGATATGCGTTTTAGTTCGCCGAGTAGGTGAGAGTATGTTGTATATCTCACTTCCGGAATCATTTTGGTTGCTCGGTGCTGAACACGTTTCACCTTGGTAATATCCCCTCACTTGTGTCCTCTTGGTAATATCCCCTCACTTGTGTCCTCTTAGTAATATCCCTTCTCAAGTGAAATAGCCAAAATAGTTCTTCAAAATCTATTTGGGATCTGATGAGCGAAGCGTATAACGGAAGCACGATGTCCATGAACTTGTAGTGAAAAATTCTCTGACTATTTTATCAGGGAGTGCAATAAATTTCTTATAGTTAGCATCCGTTTGGTGCTTTCACTTGAGTTTTTTAGTGATTAGTATTCCAAGGTCTGGTCGTTGGTCGACTTCAGTCATATGTTGGTCTGGCGTCACCTAAGCAGAATTATCAATCTGTATTCGAATGTGCATAACAGTGCATTTTTCGGTATTAAAGTTCATTTCCCACCTATCGGAACAGTTTGCTAGTTTATAGAAATCACTTTGGATAGTTGTGTGATCTATCAGAAATTTTAATAACTTGATAACGATGCTGGGGTCGAAGTCATTTCTATAAATAATATAGGAGAAGGGCCAAAGAACACTGCCCTAATGTACTCCAGATGTTACCGTGGACCACGTTTTTTCCATCGGCAGACTCAGACCCGATGCTTGCGGCCAGTGACGCAACGTTCATAAAGGACCTTATCAAACGGTTTTTTAAAGTCAAGATAAATAAGGTCGAGAGCATTGTGTTCGCCGTACATCTCAGTGACCTTATTGAAAAAATCAAGGAGGTTGGTCAGGCAGCTGAGTTTGCTTCTGAAGCAGTGTTGGGTTTCCTTAATGAGGTGGTTGTTCTCGAGGCAACATGTTATACATATTTTTATAAATCTGTCCAAGTACTTTCCAACCACAACTATGAGATTGATTAGTCTATGGTTCCCTGGCTCTTCCCTTCTACTCTTCTCGACTATGGCGATGATGTTTGCTGTTTATCAATCATCTGTGATAATTCCAGTAGTCGTATCCCTGTTAAAGACAACCGTGAGTTGACCGCTGTTGATATCTTATATGCTCCGTTAATTTCTCAGATGCAGACCATCAGGTCCTGCAGATTTGCAAATGTTTAATTTGCTGAGTAGCTTCTCCACTTCATCAACGAGGAAGTGAATATTTTTCAACGGTTGCCCTCTCCCCGGCAGTTAGATTTCTGAGCTAATATTCCTATTCTCATTGTGAAGACGGCTGCAAAGCATTCGTTGAGTGTGTTAGACATGTCAGCAACGGAGGATTTTAGACCATCAGCACAATTTCTTAAAGGACTAATGCTGCCACAAACAACACGTCTCTCCTTCACATATGCTCAGAACTCATTTGGATTGCGAATAGCCGTTGTATCAACATTTTTTTTCCTTGTCTACACACAAATGAACGATTTGTTTTTCTCGCACGAGCTACGTTCCATAGGCGGAGACTCAAAACGAACGTCAAACAGTACAAAGAAAATTCAATTACCAAGTGTTCAAAAGTCTGTGCAGCAAATAAAATGGAATCTACGATCAGTTGGAATTGTTGGTACATTGCAGATTCTGCAATCATGATGGCACGCATCTTGAATGATAAATTAAGTCATTAACCAAATCTGAAATACTTCTCATTAAAATCAGAGCAGTTTTCATATTAAGGGATTTGAACAATGTTGCAATCATAGGGCAAATCTCTTGACATCCACCCACAGCCTCATATGTGTTGCGATGAAATTTAAATCAAAGCAAAACCGATGGCATTTTCAAAACTCGATTCTACGACGCAAGCAGGTCACCTTGATAGGGAAGGAACATTACCAATATTTTGTCAATCAATGTCTTCTGCATTCCTTTTCTCTTGCCAGGAATTCTGATCTCAATCGGAAGAAATTTCGACTTTGATATTTTGTAATTAGGTACTGAATTCGCTGTCTTTACAACGATCAACAACAGAAAATAATAAAAAAATCTATGTTGTAGGGTTCAATACTGATACGGTGAATTAATCACATCCTCATCCGCGTGGATGGTTCATTTAATATCCGCATCAACATCCACGGATGTCAAATGTTGAAATCTGCATTCACATTTGCATCCATGGGTGTCAAAAATGTGACATCCGGTCCATCACTAGACTATTTTAGTACATTAGAAATAAGCACCCACTATGAAAATAAGAACCTTTTCGCAGCCAAGCTAACGAACGAGATAAATGACCGGGACTGAAAAATTTACTGAACGTTTACCAGCAAATTAGTAGTTGACGATGCTGAAATCCATCGAATAAACAAGGATTGAAATTGATTGAACTCGTGCCAAAGCGGCAATGGTTGAAAGGGGGCAAAATTCCTGAACGGTGGCGCTGGAAGAATTCAATGATCATGAATGGCGAATCGAGGCTCGTTTGACGTGTGACCAGTTAAGTCGGTTTAAAAAACACCAGTAACATTTGATATGGTAATACAACTAACGAGCTCACTTTTCCAAACTTGAGGCAGGTTCAAATCAAAGCTGGTGTAAAGGAATTAGGATCACATTGTCCAGAGACCATGGAATGATCAAGATTACTGCGCTTGAATAAAATAACAATAAATTATCCTTACGTTGACGCAATGCTCCATTTGCGATAAAAAGAAGAAGCAGTTGATGATTTTCTCTTAGCTAGCACGCTGTTGAGATATACATACAATTGCATATCATGTTCTGGTTGATTACAGCAGGATGTGTGGTCATTGTATACATGTCATGCACAATTTGAAGATAACATGCGGTCAAAAATATCAAAAATCGGGTTGCTTGAAATGCTCCTAAATTATTTCGTGTGACATCACGATTCTTGAAATTGCTAATAGTCCTACATCACTTTAAAAACAATTTGACTGACCATCCATCCCATGCGTTGAAACAATGTAAAATTTTGCCCTTAAGGAATTCTCCGTACGATTATTATCTGAAGCGCTGTATATGTGAATGATTTTTTATGTGCTTAGGCCGTCGTCAATTACTTTACTTTTTCAAATTGTTTCATATATTTTCTTTATTTTGGACCCATTTTCCAACTCTTTGTTTCTTGGATTCGGGTAGAAGAAAGCTACATATCTGATTAAATAATATTTGGAAGCACTGATGGCCTTTGACCAAGGCAAGTTCTGATGTCAAAACTTTGAAAGACGAAATGGCATGGTCCATCACATTATATACGTCAAAGTTATATACGTCAAAGTTGAGGTACGTATTTTGCAAGGCGTGTTATTGGGACTAATTAACATTAACGATTTGAAACTTCAACATTGAAACGGTAATAATAAATGAACAGTGTACCGACGAACAAATGTCAGTCGATTTTTTAACATGACTGTTATCAGTTCATAGCTAATGACGAAACGCAAACAGTGACCGCACTTTTTTCTTAAATATATAATACTATCTAGCACACCTGTTCAGTCTATACATTTTGACATGTACAGCATTCCTTTAGAAATATGTTCTGCTCACAGAAGCCAATAAATAGATTTTTGCTAATTCTAGTATCCAATTGACATCCGGCATTAGATGGAGACTTAGGGAGGACACTAAAGAGGTCATCTGCTGCATGTGTCCAGTATCATAGCTACAGCCCTGTGGGATTGACGCACCTAAAATGGCTTAATTTATTGGTAGGGAATAGTAAAAAGCAACGAAACTTGTAACCCAAACATACCTTCAGAGATCTTAAACACATATTGAAACTGTTTGAAGGGGCTGATTGCTTGCGTGCTTGATGGAGAACCTGCTGGTATAAAGGGCTCCATTCAGATTTTTTTTAGCATATAGATAAATATGCATATCCACTTACGTTCCACAAAAGAGCCATCTGGTGATCAAGAGGCCTAGCAAAGAGTGACAAATTGCTGTACCCGAAGCAACAAACCGGTTTTCGAATTCGCTCTTTTGCTAGAACATTTCTTTATGCTAAATATATTAGGCTGTGCTTTTAAATATTGTTTTTCCGACGAAAGTTGGTTTGCGGTTAGCACACCAATGGTATCGGCCGAGAGAATAGAGTAATCGGCCTTAATGAGAAAAGTTTTTGGTAAATTATCTGCGTATACTATTCATAAGCAATTTCATCCTCTACTCTAAACAATATTTTAAATTTACCGGAAAATTACAACAAACTGTCTCAATCAACGTTGCTTCTGTTATACACTTTGCATATCGGTTTATATATATTCATATATAGTCGCTGCTGTCAACGACTACGGGCCCTGGGTAGGATTCCAAACTGTACTTCTGTAAGCGTAGGATAGTTTTGTGTACTAAATAACTCCGTCGTGTTGATATATACATTGATGCCTAGTTTTAAATCTGTACGTTTTGAGTATTTCTTCTACTCGCACGAGAACCGTTGTAAGTGTGGCCATATGTGCCTGTCAATCAAGTGGAGACGTCATCATTTCTTGTGTCTGTTAGGATAACGTCTGTCCCGTGTTAGGTTGCGTAGACGAGAGCCTTTGTAAGTGTATGCCATTTGTGACTGTACAACAAGTGGAAAGGTCAGCATTTCGGTCCCTGCTATAGAATTGCATGAGAGCCATGTGTTAAGTATAAAAAGAATAAAATAACTTGGGTGCCATTGGGACACCAGTAAATCCGAGGACACGCCCTTTAGCCGTTAGCTAAAGGACGAGCTTTTCTCATTGGACAATTCCACTCTCAAACATTAACGCGAGGCGCCTCCCCTTTTGTAAGATTTTTAGTGATTGGGTAC
>SDVV010036156.1:0-10979 GCA_016164225.1 Gammarus roeselii
GAATAATAGGCAACTAAGGTCACTGTTAAGAGCATTAACCTATAGCAATATTGTACATATATATACCAAGATGCAGCCTATAACTATGTACATTACACTCACCCAGTGCAGTAATGATCATGACTAGTAATATCAGATTAGTTGTAGATGTGAATTAGCAAGCAAGCAAGCATGAGAGGGAACACAAGCAGGCAAGCATGAAGTGCACAATTAGAGAATGTTATATTCTGCAAGGAATAGAAAGTTATTAATGAAATTAATTATACTTTATGTATGCATCCAACTATACATATATGGCCAATTAAAAGCATGAACATAATACATCCATAAAGCAAACAGATGGCTTGGGGGAATAAACAAGCTCCCTGTAACACAGGTTTATTGATGCTTATTCTATGCTGCAGTCATTTGTGACAGTGATATACAAGTGATTTTTTTTAATTTCATGGTGGATAATGGATATTTTTTTCTCCACACCCTGAAATCATTGTGACTCAAGTATCATTAGAAGAATATGCATTTGGGAAAAACAATCTTTTTGAAGATTGATTAAACAAGTTGACAAGGTATTTTTTCATTTCCTGAAATTTGCTGTGATTTGATTTTTTCAGGTCTTTCACTTCGAGATGACATATTTGTAAAAAATGAAACAGAGAAGTGCACGTCTCCATTTGCTTTTCTGTTGTATGCTAGCTATATAGTCTACGCTGTTATAGCTGTTTTTTCTGTAATTCATACCATTTATTCATATGATAGCCAATAGTGCGTCCTAATTCCAGTCCCTAAACCTGTGTTTACATAGCTGTTCTCAATATTAAACTGACACGCATGACTGTGCTGGCCTCCCCCAGCTCTGTTGCTCCTCACTGATTTGTGATGCTGCTGGCGGAGGCTGCAAAAGTAAGAGAATAATATGTGCAGAGAGTCTGTTAATATTTTTTTTATGTTGGGCGACTCCCTGCAGTTGTATACTTGTATGTTTCCTTTAAAAAAAATGTAACCAACTACAACATTTGTGTACTATCACCACCAATTTTTGCTGTAATACACTAGAAAATCTAGCAACACATCAAAGTTTGTGGTATTGTGATTTTTCCAAATCAAAATTTTCTAGGACCTGAATAACACACTTTCAATTACCTTGGTGCTTTTCATAAATTCTGTGCGCATTTCAAGTGTTTACGATTTGCTGACACCTGCAACAAAGACCTGCTTTTTAAATTCCCGTAGGCAAAATGTGACATTTCCAATATTTTGGGGCCTAAATGAGGTGTTTGGTGAGACAACTCTGGCTGCCAACTGTGGGGTCACCCTGGTCAAAGTTACTTCCTGAGCTTTGTTTGTGCAATTTCATTTCAGCAAGCTAACATTTAATAAAAAAATTAATTGATTTATTATTACCTAATGCTTTTGTTTAATGTAGATACTGGTCACTTTGCAAGCCTGTTGTGATGAAGCTACTGGTCACTTAGCAAGCCTGTGGTGCTCATTGACCTTCATGAACTATTTCTGCTATTGTGCGAACAATTTTCATGTGGATGACCCTTGCATGGTCCAGTAGCTACCAAGCTTATTGTCTTAAGGAGAAACCTTTAGTTCACATTTATGCATTTCAACTATGTTGAATTTTTTTGTACTTTAAGATTGGTGACCATATGAATTGATCTATTTTATTTCAGTTGTGAAGCTTTGCCTGCCTCCAGGCGTGTCAGCAAAAGAATTTGCATCTTCTGATGCTCTGAAGAACATCACTAGCAAGCTTTCAGGACTCATAAACAACACAGACAATGCAAATAGTGAGTGTTATTTTCAAGTTCATAATAACTGGCAACCCATTATCTTGGGACTTCATTGATTGCATGTATAATAGCCATCTAAACTAATTGAGTTTGAAAGGATCATTTTTATATGTGAACAATGGTATTGCTCTATTGTAAGTTATGTTGGGGAAAAACTAAATATTGGCTAGCCAATAGCTACAATATTAACATCATGGGGAGAGATTTATTTCCCACCAACATAGGTAGGAGCAATAACAGCTATTTGTGTGAATATCTTCCCATAATACATTTATGTAGCTACTTAGCAATAGAGCATGCCATTTAATATCAAACATTGGTTGTGTTGGGCACAAAATGCTATCTAGGAACAATTTGCAAGTAGCTATCTACAGTATTATTGTTTGGACTTGTACACAATATATATTTTTTATTTTTGTTGCATTTATATACCAGCTACTTTGGGACATGTATTGTTTCAAGTCAACTTCACACTTGAGGTAGGACTGGTATACAAACAATAAACAAATTTCATGCCTTATTCATAGTTCTTTATCCTCTTTACAAGCATGTGTTTCAAGCGCAGCATTCATTGTGAGGAATTGATGACCCATCTGCCGGTTTTGGATTGTTTCCTGTTACAGAAATATTCTTGTATTTATTTTTGTTGAGTCACATGGCTGTTAGTATTACAGCTAGCTACTAGTTTTCATTATTCCTTTCACTTCTTACAAGATAGGTAAAAATTCATACTGACTTAGTCTGCTTGTTTCAGCATTTATCCTGAAACTGAAAACACCTGCTGCAGCATCAAAGGATGCTCAGAGTCATCCTAGCAACATTTCTCATGGTAAGTTTTGCTTTGTAGCTTAGTTGCACTAAATATCCACAAACGGCCACCATTATATTACTGTGATTCATAGCCAGTACTGAACCAATTCACACTGAAACAGTTGACTATCAAGTCTCTTACCTTTGCAGCCTCCTCCAGCACCACCACAAGCCAGTGAAGAGCAACAGAGCAGGCGGAGGCCAGCGCAGCTATGCGTGCCAGCTTAATAATGAGACCAGCAACATCTGATCCTCGATTGATTTAGCCTTCCTAAATCCAAACTGTCTGGAAGAAAGATGCTGGTAAGACTCAAAATAGTCCACCAGCTCAGCAGCAATAATCTTCTCCATCAATTTGCAGCAAACAGAAGTAAAGCTAACTGGACGATAGTTGAGGGGATCATATCTTGATTTACCTTTGAAAATTGGAATCACCAATGAACTCTTCCATGCATCAGGGAGCATTTCACTCTGCAGAGAAAGGTTAAAGATTATAGAGAGAGGCTGTGTCAATTGCACAGCACACTCCTTCAGCAACTTTGGGTGGAGTCCATCCATGCCCATCGCTGAATTAACATTGAGCCCCGCCAGAAGGTCATGGACATTCCGAGGCCTTTTGGCAAACTCACTCATTTTGCCATCAAATAACTGGAAAGGAGCAGGACTGGGAGGAACATCCTCTCTATATACGTTAGAGAAGGAAGACGACAGGAGCTCAGCCATCTCCAGTGAATTGTCAACCAGCTGTCCACCTGCATCACTAAGTGGTCCAACTCCAAGACGACCTTTCTTCTTCTTTTGTATATAAGCATGGAACAGCTTTGGGGAGTCACTATACCGTTGCATAAGGTATTCTTCATACTGAGATCTCACCTTAGTATTTCACCTCTGCAGCCCCCCACAGCCCCAACAGCCCCGCCAACAGGGTACGCAGGCATGGGATGCAGTACACCTCAGCGCGACAGCAATAAAAAAGAACAACACGGCACAAGCACTGCAGCAGAACGCTGGTCGGAATGCGCTTAATAGGTCGAAATAAAACAAAATAATGAAGACAGTCAACAACTGTCTGCAACACAAACAAAGCCACAATATCACATCAAATTGGGTCTAGCAAAACTCATACAACACTGCCCCCAATCCCTCCGCCAAGGCCCTCATGAAGCTGCTAAGTGAATCACACTGCACCACATCAGCTGATAGCGGATTCCAATTCTGCGCACAGCAAGAATTAAAGAATCTGCATTCATAGCCCGTCTGACAGCGAGGAACCACCAGCTTGAAAGAATGCCTACGTGTGCTAACATCCATAGCTCTCTCAAACAGAGCAGACAAACCTGAATCAACAGAACAATGAAAAATCTTCCAACACTTCACAAGATCTAAACGCAACAACCTCCCCCTTACAGAAAGCAACTGCATTGCTTGAAGCTGTTCACCATAGTCGACTGCACACAATTTCCCTGGTCCATCTCCAACAATCTCAGACCCCCCAATTATATCACATTCCACACACATGAGCAGTAGTCTAAGATGGGTCTCATATGAGTAATAAACAAAGAGACAGTGAAAACAGAACTTCTATTGACAGAACAGAACTTGAGTCAACAAGCACAATGAACTATCTGAAGGAAATAACAAACTCAAGTAACACATCAATCAAATTATAGGCAATACTATCATCAATCTTCTCCAATTCAAGACGGCCCCTGTAGAAATGCATAAAGACACACTTGTCTATGTTCAATGAGAGATTCCATGACAACGACACAGACTGCACCAAATCCAGATCCCTCTGCAAGGAAGACACACCCAGGCAAACTGCTTGTACATCGCGGGGGAAACTCAAATAAAGTTTGAAGTCGTCAGCAAAGACCTTCCTCTCACAAGCCACACCTGCTGCAACATGATTGACATATAGCAGAAACATGAGCAGACCCAGCACAGAACCCTGGGGCACACCACTTGTCACCTCCCGGAAGTCACTGACCACTACCCCCACGGAAACACACATTCGCCTCCCTATCAGAAAATTATGAATCCAATCCAACAGTCCACCCGGAATACCCACACATCTCAGTTTGTCCAACAAAACCGAGTGACTGACAACATCGAACACTTTAGAGAAATCCAGAAAGACCACATCAACAACTATTCCTTCATCTACCCGATCAGCAACCTTGTCATAAGTGAGCAAAAGTTGTTCTTCGGTGCTCCTTCCCACCCTGAAACCAAATTGACCCTGAGACAAAAGCCACAATCTTCCAGAAAAGACGGCACCTGGGACACAATAACCCGTTCCAGCACCTTACAACAAACAGAAGTAAGACTCACAGGTCGATAATTGAAAGGGTTACTTTTTGAACCAGACTTGAATAAAGGAACAACACAAGATTCCTTCCAGGCCTCCGGCAAAACTCCCAGGCCTAATGACTTTTCAAAAATCAAAGACAAGGGCAATGACAGCTGCCAAGAACATGACTTCAAAACACCAGGGTGAATGCCATCAGGTCCAGGGCAGAAGATGAGTCTAAACCACCAGAACCTGGGAAACTAACAGTCTAGTCACACAAATCCCAATAAATTTTCCAGGAAAAAACTGATGTGGGGAAGGGCCGGCAGAATCAGCATCCATAAAAACAGACGAAAAAGAGTCTACAAACAGCTGACTCATGTCTCTCTGACCAGCAACAATCTCACCAGATGGAAGCTTCAGAGGACCAACAGAAGGACAGCCCTTCTTTCTTCCTCTGATATAGAAGTGAAACATCTTGGAAGTAACAGAAGTTGTCTGCTAATTTCTGCTCATACAGACACTGGCTGTAGCGTGCAAGTTTCTGTACTCAAAATTAAGCCCACTAAATCTCTGCAAGGACGCCAACACCTCCCCATGCTGCCTACCAAACTCCCCCCTCTAAAGCTTATACTGCGCCCAGGCCCTAGATCTATTGGTCATCAGCTCCCTAGGAGGGCCCCGCAACCAGCTTGGTCGTGAAGCAGAGTCTCGAGTGGGAACAAATCTGTCTACAAGTGAATGGACAATTGACTGAAACAAAGCATGATTTCGAAACTGACAGTTGAGATCAAGAAAGATAGCTAGTGACTTCAAAGTATTTTGATCATTTCTGCCAAACCTCCTTGAAATCTTGCACTCATCCCACGCATTTGCTCTCCTCACCTTCAACCCGTGGGGAAACCTCTCAGACCATGGTACCCTAGGCGATTCTTCAGCAAGAGGCACATGTAAGTCTATCAGACTCCTCAGTATAGTGAGAAACACACTATGTGCCTCATAAACACCCAGGTAAACAAATTCAAGAGGCCAATCAATTCTCGACAATGCTTCGAAAATAGCGTCGTAGTTACCCTGGTGCTAAGAATACTTCTGAGCTTGGTGTCTTGCACCATCAGGCTCCAAGACATTCACTAACAAATAATCACAAATATATAACTGGCGAGTGAGCACACAACGGAAAAAGAGCCAAAACAAAAACCTCCCCAACACGATCTGGCTCGCTTGTAAAAAATATATACAGAATGTTGCCGGACAAGAGAAAAGTCTGCTCCCTCACCCACTGATGCAAAGCAATACAAAAACAGTTGATCTGTCAAGTCAACATTCTCTCCCTGCACCAATTCATCTGACCACTTCACCGAGGGCAAGTTGAAATCCCCCAATACGACCAACACGAAGTCACTAATCAAACTTATCAGATCAAGATTTTCCTGATTACCATGTAATGGAGGTCTATAAACAGTCAAAATCCACAAATTAGGTTGAACCAGAAAAATTGCTGCTACATTTGGCAAGTCTAGATTAACCTCCTCATACTTCAGTGATTTTTTCAAATATATACGAACACCGTGTTTTCTCACTCCAGAATGCGAATCTCCTCTTACAACAGAAAACCAATGAACTTCAACAAAAGAAGAGTAAACAGAGCTTGCAAGCCAAGTATCACCAACCACAAACACCTCCAGCCTATTTTCTGAAATCAAATCTATTTTGTTTATAAGACTATTGCCATTTGCCTGGCCAATCTTCAGCAATGAAAACAGGCAGACGGACGATTGCAGAGACCCTCAACAATTGACTGACGCAAAACCCGCAGCACCACCTCCGCGGCCACCCGCAGCAACGCCGTGACAAATAGCAGCCCCCTCAATGGGAACGCCACCGCGGCCACCAGAGCCGCCACCGCGGCCACCAGAGCCGCCACCGCGGCCACCAGAGCCGTCACCGCGGCCACCAGAGCCGTCACCGCGGCTATCTAAACCGCCACCACCACTGCCATCTAAACCGCCACCACGACCACCAAAACCACTCCCGCGGACACCAGAACCACTCCTGCGGACACCAGAACCACTCCTGCGGACACCAGAACCACTCCTGCGGACACCAGAACCACCTCCGCGGACACCAGAACTGCCCCCGCGGACACCAGAACCGTCCCCGTGGCCAACCAGCACCATTATTACAGTCATCAGCACAAACACCGAGGCCTCCAGCACGACCACCGGGAACGCCACCGCCTTCACGCCCAGCTGCACCCCGGTTCGCAGCCGTCGCCGCACCGCCAAAAGCAGCCCTTCTCGCAACAATATCCTGTCGCTGTCTGTAGGTTAAGTCCCTCAGTATGAAAGCAGACTTGAACTCATCCAAGAATCTTAAATTTTTGGCACCACCTAGCAGCATCCTTTTTCGATCACAATCCAGAACTTTAGCTCCAAACAAGCTGGTTTCGCCGATCCTCTCAAGTCCACTGAGCTCAACATCTTTGATGTCCAGGGCCAAGCAAACTTTAGCATATTTTTCCTTCACACCCTCAGCACTGCCAGTCTGGAAACCTCTAAGGACAATAGGGTCCTGGCGGCATTCCTATTCGCGCAACTCTCGTAATTCTGCACGAATTCCCTCCCTAGAAACTGTAGCTTCGTAGGCCATGGACCCATCAAATGGCTTGTTGGCAGAATGACCGCCAGATGCCGACTCCATTCTCCTTGACATCTCATCAACTCTTCTGGTAAGGGATCCAACAGCTATCAACAAAGTATTGAAAGTTGACACAAGTCCAGTCTCCTCGCCAGGAACACTGGGAAACTGTTTTTTTCCAGAACATCTACACCTGCAAAAAATACTGCACAGCACCGCCAGTATCCTTCAAAAGACAACTAACAACATTCTCCCAAGACAAGACACACCAGCGTGGAATTTCCCGTAGCAGACCAAACAAGAAACGAAGCCACCCAGAAGAACGGCATCACAGGAAGAACGTTGCACATCCCCGCCAGGCAGCCCATGAACCGCTGAGTCCCCGCCAGCAGCCAGCCCATCCCTCCCAGTCAAGCCCCCAGACTTATAGGCCTCTGCTGCCTCATGTTTTTGGGACTGCAAAGGTGTAGGTGGGAAGCCTCCGTCGACGCTGGTCCTTCGATGAACTTCCGGCCCCGAGATGCCGCCACAACCGTAGACCTCCAGCGATGCCACAAAAGATGCAACTGAGCCAACAGACTCGTGTTCCGACTGGCTAGCATCTGACACTTCAGTTTCTTCATCATACTGGATGCGAGAGCTGTCCATCAAGATTCATTTGTCGTGAGTGCCCTTGTAGTGCCCTTGTAGCCCTTGTAGTGAATTTTGCACTTAGCTTCTTCTTCGCTCACGTCAACCACAACACACTCGTACATCTTAAGATCTTTTCTGTCTCTCACCCTCACCTCGTCTCCAACACTTACAGCCTTAGGCATCTTGATAATATTTCAGTAGGTGTTAGTACGTGGCGTAAACAAACGTGATGCAGAAGTAGCCCGCTCAATCCAGCCGAGAGATTAAAGGTTAGGTTTTATATCTCTATATACGCCAGTTAGTAAACGGCACGGGAACAAGCACTAGCTAAATTGAATATTGCTGTCCAAACTACAAGAACTTTATGGCTTGGCTACAGGAACTTATTGTCGGTCGATTTAAACTTTGATGTAATTTTAATCAAGGCCTATGCTCAGTAGCTGTTTAGCACAGAGGGTATATGAATGTCATGCTGGATATGAATCTGAAAATATAATTTTTAAAAGTGATTATTGCTGTCACAATATCAATTTTATTGTTTTGATGTGTGTGCAATTCATCTCTCTTGACAAGTACAAGTGTACTTTGGCTATACAGTAATTTGTACATAATGTATTTTCTGGTTAAATGGTATTATTTTGCACAGATTTTACACACATAGCACACACATACATGAGAAGTGCGCACACACCATAGCACACACCAATTGTCCAAATATGTATATCCCAATACATAGGTAATAAGGATTCAGATGAGTCAAATATGGCACCCCTATGTCCCATGTAATCTTCGAGATGTTTTATAAAAAAATAACTTGTCATCAAAAACTTTTCTCATAGCTTTTTCATGACTGATATCTCTAATCTCATTGTAAAGTGTTCTAGCACAAGCTTGAACATGTATGACGTCATGATCAATACTAGGCCACAATTCTCTGAATCTTATCGAGTTACTTGAGCACAGAATTGGATAGGTTAGGTTGTCACACTTTTTTCTCTACAACTTTCTCTTCAACACTTTCGAACTTCTTTCCCTTCTTGCTGTACTGAGTAGTTAGGTAAAGAGTGACGTCACAACATCAGAAGTCCACGTACTGTCGGTTACAAAGTTAAACCCTATTTTTAATTTTGCTTTCCTTTTCAACTTCATTTAAATCAAATTGTGTGTAGTTAGGTAATTTTTATGATCGTATGTTTACAGTCAAAGGTCTGAAGGAAATGCAAATGTAGAATACAAACTATAAAACATACAATCTTGGTCCAGGGATATAGTAAACAAAACATGAACGTAAAAATTAGGTCTCTATCTTTGTAACGGATAGTACCTATTGTAGGATGCAAAAAATAAAGCAAAACTCACCTAATTGGGAGGTCCCAGGGTGATGTAGCATCTAAATTGAGTCATTTCTCCACCAGTAACTTCATATTTGTCTTCAAAGTGGTAATATGGGCTTTGAAATACATATATAGTAGAGTTTTGGTACTTTCCAAGCCAGGTTACAAGCCCTCAAATGCTTCATAAGCACAACACTTCTTCAAAACCTTGAAATATATTGCAATCACCCAGGATGCACTCTCAATTATGAGTGTAATTTTTTTTTACATTATCAACCTTACTGGGATTGAGTCTTTGGATAGAACTAGTTAGGTATACTGAGTGAAGTTGCAACCTCAGAAGTCCATATAACTATTGTAGGATGCAAAAAAATGCAGAAAAGAAAGCCAACCTCTCCTAATTGGGAGGCCCCAGGGTGATGTAGCATCTAAATCGAGTTATTTCGCAGCCAGTAACTCGATATTTGTTTGCAAAGTGGTAATATGAGCTTTAAAATACATATATAATGAAGATTTAATATTTTTCAAGCCAGCAATAAAACCCTCAAATGCTTCATAAGCTCAACACATCAATAAACCCTTGAAAGAGAGAGAATGCAATCCCACAACATGCAGCACCAATTTTGAGAGCAATTTTTTTATATTATCATCCTTTATGTGATTTAGTCTTCAAAATCGTACTAGTTAAGTATACTGAATGTAGCCTATCATAAGCCTACTCTTTGTGCCTCTTCAGCATAATCTTGCTGCCTCTTCAGCATACTCTTGCTGCCTCTTCAACATACTCTAGCTGCTTCTCTAGCCTACCCTACCCTCACTGTCGTCTTCCTTCCCTATATACTCCCTGTCACACAAATCTTCCCCTCAGACACTACTCTTCCCCTCTGACACTACCATTCCCCTCTCACACTACTCTTCCCCTCTTACTACTCCAGCCCTCCTATTCTAGCCCTCTTGCTACTCCTGCTTCTCTTGCTACTCCTGCTTCTCTTGCTACTCCTGCCCCTCTTGCTACTCCTGCCCTCTTGCTACTCCTGCTCTCTTGCTACTCCTGCCTTCTTGCTACTCCTGCCTTCTTGCTACTCCTGCCTTCTTGCTACTCCTGCCTTCTTGCTACTCCTGCCTTCTTGCTACTTCTGCCCTCTTGCTACTCTAGCCCTCTTACTACTCTAGCCCTCTTACTACTCTAGTCCTCTTACTACTCTAGTCCTCTTACTACTCTAGCCCTCTTACTACTCTAGCCCTCTTACTACTCTAACCCTCTTTCCACTCTAGCCCTCTTTCCACTCTAGCCCTCTTTCCACTCTAGCCCTCTTACTACTCTAGCCCTCTTACTACTCTAGCCCTCTTACTACTCTAGCCCTCTTACTATTCTAGCCCTCTTACTACTCTAGCCCTCTTACTACTCTAGCCCTCTTACTACTCTAGCCCTCTTACTACTCTAGCCCTCTTACTACTCTAGCCCTCTTA
>SDVV010036157.1:0-10978 GCA_016164225.1 Gammarus roeselii
TTATATATATATATATATGTATACATAAATATTTATTTATAGATGGACATGTGTTTATTTATATGTCTTGTACAATGTCTCACGTGCTCGTCGTGTTTTGTTAAATAGATTCCACAGTGTTTTATCAAACTATTTAAAAAGCAAATTCAAGATCTGGAAGCTCATCGAAACTCACGTTACATTTAAATGAAAAAACTTCAGTTGCATTTCCCGTAAAACTGTATTTCTTATTCCTTGTCACCGAATATTGCTATTGTTTTGCACAAGTAGATCAAGTACTCATTTTGAAACTCTCATAGGTAGATGAATACGGCCGTATAACTTTGTTTAACCCTTTTTTCTTCATCCTCCAACTGGCTAATCGATCAAAAGAAATTGAACAAGTTTGACGAATGATTAAAATAATATTTTTCGTATTGTATGTTAGAATTATTTTCTCAATGCAAGTAAAATAATTGGCACTTTATCTGTAAGTGTCAGGGCTATACCAGTTTTCCTGACAGGCCCTGCGCCTGACACTGACTTCGGACCGCACTCCCGACCCAGAGGGTGTGTTGCGGAGTCTCCCGACTGGACCCTTTAGCTCACAAGGGCTAAGATTGTTTGAGTGTCTGTGAATAAGAAGAGTGTGAGGTACGCCTTGCCGTCGGCCTCCTCTCTTCCTGTGGGATTCGGCCTAGTGTCTGCATTTGTATCTTTTAGCAGTGGCAATGAAGTTCTTGTGATCTAGATTGTCAGCAGTGGCATTGAAGTTCCTGTGACCTAGATTGTCAGCAGTGGCAATGAAGTTCCTGTGATCTAGATTGTCAGCAGTGGCATTGAAGTTCCTGTGATCTAGATTGTCAGCAGTGGCAATGAAGTTCCTGTGATCTAGATTGTTCGCAGTGGCAATGAAGTTCTTGTGATCTAGATTGTCAGCAGTGGCATTGAAGTTCCTGTGATCTAGATTGTCAGCAGTGGCAATGAAGTTCCTGTGATCTAGATTGTCTGCAGATGCCGTCAGAGAGTTTACAGCGCTATTACATCCATGAGAGGGTGAACGGCCCAAAATAATGCATTAATGTGGTTGAACCTCATCATCTCTCTAAATAATTTATCATTAGAGGGTAGCAATGAAACCATTGCGTCCACATGTGTTCTCCTGGCTCAATGGAAGTCTTTTTTTAGGCCCTTTATGTAAAACTGTACACTAAAGCTATATTACTCAGGAAGAGCAATTGATGCGTTGAGTGGTATCGTACCCCTAGCAGTTGCTTGATTGAGTCTTTATTCGAGACACGGGAGCTGCTATCCAAATTGATTACGGCAATCTGGACGGATTTCTTTAAATTCAAGACATGTTTCATGATCGGTCGGGAACAGGTGCTCAAGAATTCAGAGAGGGATAGGTTCCGTGGACCAGTAACTGTAGTGAGATTGTGGTCTTCATCTTTGGAAATATTGACACTTTGTAAGTGGATTCGGAATGACGTCGTAGATCCAGAACCGGCTGTTGGGGCAGAAGAGCACACGCTAACCGTGGGAGACAAGCCGCTATCTGAAAAGATGGCGCATTTCAAATACTCTACACCCATGGTCCAGAGAACTATAAGTCAAAACAATATGGTCATGACAGTTTGGCCCTACACCCATGGTCCAGAAAACCGTATGGTCAAAACATGTGCGCAATCCGTGCTCCATTTGTGGTGAAGATATAACACAGGCTCAGGCAACCGGTGATTGTGAGTTTGGCCCTGCTTTCGCCACAACCATGTCCGCCATCTATTGAGGCTACTGGTGGTGTGACGAAAGATGAACAAATCATCTCGCAGTTTTCCTGGAAACTGTGATGGGCGAGTGTGGTTTAACAATCGTCGAAGAAAGGATAAGTTTGATTGTGAAGCAGCTGGACACACTCGTTCTTTCTCACATCGTAACCTTCCAACAATCGATTGGGGACCGCAAACCATAACAAATCATGCACATTTTCACATTATTTTACACCTAAATCACATCTAACATATCCCACATTAAAAATTCAGCCTTTTTATGGAATTACACATTTATTGATAAAGTTTCCTATCAAAATTCTGCATTAATGTTGCTCTAATTACCGGTTCGGACGATATCCACCTCTCGTCCCTGCAGAGCCAAATAATCTACTATTACATACAAAATACAACAATAAAACGTGATCATCGTAGCTAAATATATTGTTTTTCAGTGGGGTTCCATATTTAAGCTCAGTCATTTCATTCGTTTTCTGTTTAGCCTCATTGCAGAACAATAAGTTGAGAAACTCCCCGAATTATCTTTATTTTTAGGGATCATCGGGTGGGAAATTAGTCCTAACCCTCCCCCCCCCCCACACACACACAGCATCTAGAGCACGCACGTCACACTATCCTCCAATGCCTACGATATGAAGGGTAGCAGATGGAACTATGCTATGACCACTCAATTCAATGTGCCACGCCTACACCAGTCCTCACGATTAACTACGCGCTGCCGGTGACCGCAGTGCACGCTGAAACTTCACAACTACGCGCGGCCGGTGACCGCAGTGCACGCCGGGACTTCACAACTACGCGCTGCCGGTGACCACAGTGCACGTCGGGACTTTCCAACTAAGCGCTGCCGGTGACCGCAGTGCACGCCAGGACTTCCCAACTATACGCTGCCGGTGACCGCAGTGCCCGCCGGGACTTCCCAACTACGCGCTGCCGGTGACCGCAGTGCACGCCGGGACTTCACAACTACGCGCTGCCGGTGACCGCAGTGCATGTCGGGACTTCCCAACTACGCGCTGCCGGTGACCGCAGTGCACGCCGGGACTTCCCAACTACGCGCTGCCGGTGACCGCAGTGCACGCCGGGACTTCCAAACTACGAGCTGCCGGTGACCGCAGTGCACGCTGGAACTTGACAACTACGCGCTGCCGGTGACCGCAGTGCACGCCGGGACTTCACAACTACGCGCTGCCGGTGACCGCAGTGAACAGCCGGGACTTCACAACTACGCGCTGCCGGTGACCGCAGTGCACGCCGGGACTTCCCAACTTCTGCATTGACCTCTTTGAGTTGAAGATCAATCTGAATTACAAGAATCGGTGTTTGAGTAATAAAAATATTTTTCTGACAAAAAAATTGCCTACACAAAACAGGAGGTGGAAGCTCTACAGACCTTGAAATGGGATTTTTTTTGTATTTCATTAAGCAACCTCAATAAGGGAATGGAGGAGTAACCAAAAGTAAATTTGACGGCCTTGTTAACTCTCACATTTATTTTCAAATAAATGAACATGTAGAATCCCTGTGTTATTTACTGATCTCGAAGAAAAAAATTCCATGAAATATTTGGCAGACATATATTTCAAAAAAGTTCCATAGTTCCTCGAAGAGAGCAAGGTAAATGTATGAGCTGTACATCCATAGCATATCAGTCTTGTTTCACACCGGATAACATGGACAGTCCACTCATTTGGAAACCACAGATCACCTCAGGATAGTAGCGAGTGACGTAACAATATAATGAGCTCGTAAGTTTTCAAAACATGGATATATGCGAAGAGGGAATACAGCGGTCGAAACCGGAAGAGAAAGGGCAGCAGCAATTTATAGAGGAGTGTGCCTCTTGATAATGCAAGTGCTGTGGGTGAGGGTGGACGGCAGTGGCCGGTGAGTGTCTGTTGACGAGGGATAGAGGCAGTAAATAGGCGGGGGGGAGGGGGACGAGTCGCTATTATTCATATTACTGTCACAAAGTTCTTTTATAGCTGACATCAGAGCATCCTATTTCACAACCGGTGTCATATCAGCCACACGATGTTGCACCGGCCACACTAAGGTAGCATGTTTTTTAAAGCAAACATTCGTATCCATTCCTTAGTAAAAATAGCCACTTTCATATCTGCTAACTGTCGTATCAGCCTCAAGTTGTTCCACCAACCGAACTAAGGTACCTCATTTTTTTTAAGCAAACATGTAAATCATTCATTGTTTTAACGTGCAATTTCACATTACGTACACTACGGCAATGTAGTTGCGAGCATATTGTTGGAATCTTCCCTACCCTACCTAACCTAACGTAGAGGTGCGTGTTTCTAACCCACAAGACAAAGATACGTGTTTCTAACCCTCGGGATAAACGTACGCATTATTCTAGAGTGCGCCTGTGCTGGAAGTTTTTTAGCGGATATAACAGTGGCTGGTTTTGATAGTGAGCTGTATTAAAGTGGCGCTGGTGAGCATGTTTTAAAAAATTAATAAAGCCAAAAGCTGGCTGTAGGTAAGGGAAGGTAGCAAGGGATGAGAGACAAAGACAGTGTAGCAGAGAGTTTGGTAGGGGATGAAGGAGGGAGGCAGTGGATGAGGGAGAGTGGTAGGGAATGATGGGATAGGGCAGTGGGTGAAAGTTGGAGGCATTAAGTGAGAGGAGGTCTCAGTGGATGAGAAAGGGTATTAAGGGATAAGGGTGGGTGGATGGGAATATGAGAGGTTGGCAGTGGACGACGGAGGGTGGAAGTGTATGATGGCAAGTGGCATGGTATTAGAGAGGGTGGCAGTGGATGAAAGTTACCGCCTGGGAAAAGAGAGAGCTATTGTAGATGAGAGAGAAGGGCAGCAGTGATTGTGGAAAGATGGCTGTTGATGAGGGAGGAAGAAAATGATGGGACGAAACGATTCTTTAACAAGCTTACAGACCAGTCACATCCCTATTACAGCCTATTGAACCAACGTCAAGCCAACTGACACCTACATAGCACTTCGGCAACACACTTTGCTTCTCGCTACACGACCATTCCCTGTCCTACAAATAAGACATCTATGAACAAACAGACACACACACACTTCATAGCTTTGCACTGGATGAACACAGGGTCAACAAGTGGAGAAGTTGGCGTTACCCAGGGGTGATGGAGTCCGCCTGTCACTGTTGAGGTGCGGATACCGGACGGCCCTCCAGTAATACCAGCATAGACCGGTGAATGTCTTTATCGATCTCTGCTTTCGATGCCTGTGTTCGTCTGATACAGTCGAGAACGTCGTTTCGTCGAGCCCGATTATTGCATGGAGCAAGCTCAACCCTAATATCACATCGATGCGTGATTTGTGGGAGCAAAAGCAAGATATCATCAAATTCCTCAAGGGCATAAGCCTAGTGTAAAGGCTTGCACCTGCTGAAACATTCACAACATGCACATGTCAGTGGGTTCCTGGACTTCAGGCTGTGGCTGCCTCACTGCAGTAGAAAATGAGGATGAGCAACAACAACAACTGTTTTGAAACAAAGGATTTTTCCTTCTCTAAATCGAGTTCAAACGTATCTATGCACAACAATTGGAGAAGAGTGTTTGAGAAGTGTAATTATAATATTTATGTCAATTATAATGATAATGTCAAATGCATTGACTTCGACTCGTTAGTTGACAGTTTGGGCTCGAGTACCCTGGGGAGAGGGGCCACCCTCTCCCATGGGTACCATCCCATTTCTTGAGAGATAAATTAAATTAAAATAAAAGAACCGTCAATTCTGTTGCAGGCACTCCCTGTCATAGGTGTCGCAGTGAGAGGTCGCACTGAACTGCTCCTCGGCTTAGTCTTTTTTTTGGTAGGACGTCGAACAGTTTATCGCCCAAAAACAGGCAAAAGTGATAAGTGAAGTGTCAACAATCACTTAAGTACGAAATATTCGAAATAAATTATATTACAATTTAAGAAAATATCAAATCAAAGCTGAATAATGAGTGGTGCTTTGCAACTCCAACCGCTGTCGACAATGCGGAGTGTTTCAACTTAGTACATAAAGTGTATTGCACAAAGTGTTTCTAAAAAGATAAAAAAACAATTAACTTTATCTTACTATCGTCATCATTTTTAGGAGTACAAGAACAAGTGTTTAGATCAGAAAATCAACTTAACACAAGAATAAATACCTGCCTGTTATTAGGTTTTCCCCTCACGTGAACGCAACTCCATCGGAATTTCGTCTGTTGAGGGTGTTCAGCTCCCCCCCCCCCTCTCGCCTGTTACCTCCGTTCTACCCTACCCGAACCCTCGACACCTGCCCAGAGCTTTAAACTTCAACAGCTCACTCTGAAGTGTTGAGCACCTGTTGAAAAAAAAACGAAAATTCGAGGTGTGAATCAGAACTCATTGAAAACCAATTGCAAAACTTGGTCTGAGAAACCATGACAATCGTGTCAGTCATCTATCATCAGTGGATCTGTTAGTAAAGTCGACGTAAATATCCATCCCCCTACTGCTTATTTAAGAAAAACGAAGGGGCCAAAACATTTATCAATCATAAAAGCTCTGAAGAACTCTGCCGTAACGTTTTCATCTTATGTCCATACTCTGCACTGCCTCTCAGCCACCTCCTACCCCCCCCCCCCTACACACATCGGGAACGCGGTTCATTCGAGAAACGGCCGTTGAAGTGAAGCCTACTCGTCTTCTCACCCTCTGCTGGTATCGCGTAGCAACAACCCAATCATTCTTGTCTCCTCCGTCCCCACCCCCACCCTCGCCTCCTGGCCAAGCCCCTTTAACCCTCTACACTGAGCCCCTTTAACCCTCTGCATTTAGCTTCTTTTGAGTGCTGTTTTTCCACATAAAAGAAATAATTTGGCTGAAATTCACGGTTAATCAGAACAAATAAAACTTTTGTGGTGAAATTACATTTAAATCAGTGAACATGAATAATATTGCCAAAGTTAGACACAACCATAATCTCGAATTTCTGAGTCAGTTTTTACCCCAATTCCACTGAATAAAAAGTTACAATAAATTACCCAAACTTATAGTTTTTTGTTACTTCAACGTCACTCATAAGCAAGTGACGGTTTGGTGACTTAAATACTTGGAGCAACTGTCCAAAGCAGCTAAGATTGTTATGTTATGGTCGCAGCGCCAAGTAACAGCCAAACGTAGCTAAACCCACTGCTTTGCTGGTCCGGCCATCTGAGTCTCATTCCTCTCCTCACTCACATAGAATTGAGCCTATATAAGTGGGTCTACACATCTCACACATAACCAGGCCCTACCAAACCTCTCCACATCAGAGCGCTCCAAGCAGTGTCACGTGAGCGCTCCAAGCAGTGTCACCAGAACGCTCCAAGCAGCGTCACCAGGGCGCTCGAAGAAGCGTCACCAGAGCGCACAAAGAAGAAGCGTCCCCTCAACTTAGCATTTGAGCGCTCCAAGCAGTGTCGCCAGAACGCTCCAAGCAGCGTCACCAGGGCGCTCCAAGCAGCGTCAGCTCACCAGGGTGCTCCAAGCAGGGTCAGCTCACATGTGCGCTCCAAGCGGTGTCAGCAGAACGCTTTTAGCAGCGTCACCTAACCTGTGCGCCTCAAGAAGTGTCAGGAGAACGCTTCAAGCAGCATCACAAGAGCGCCCCAAGCATCGTCACCAGAGCGCTCCAAGCAGTGTCACCAGTCACCACAGTGCTCCCAACAGCGCCACCAAAGGGCTCCAAGCAACGTCAACAGATTTGAAGTACGCCCCATTCCCCCCATCTGATACATGCACCACAATAACCTTTAACCGCGAGAGAAACGTAGAGCCAGAGGTGACATGATCGAAGTGTGATAGATTATGAAGGGTAAGGAAAACGTCAAGCAAACAAGCCTTTTCACTCCAGATGCGAACGGAGTGACCAGGAATAATGGATACAAAATTGTTGGCAAGCGTTTTACACTCGATATCACGCGTAATTTCTTCACGTATTACGTGACTTCCCGCGGAAGTTGTGAACAGCAATACAATCGAAACGTTTAAGTCACGGCTCGATAAATTCTACTAAAATCGCCGCTAAATAGCTCCCATCTATAGCACTTTCATCAGTATATTCGTGAAAAATTGTGTTCGGTATTGACACCCATACGGTTAAATTAGTGCCAGGCACTGGCACTAGCACGGTAAATAAGGTGCCCGGCATTGGTACCTGTTCGTTGTAATTCGGTTTTCGAGGAATGAAACTGTACAATCTCAGATCAACACCGTGGGTGTTGATCTGGTCGGTGGCTTATCTTCAGGTGCTGATTTGAGTTGTTTCGATAATCATTGTTAAATGCCATTTCCTTCAACAAACTTCCCCTTTTTTGATCTATTAAAACAGAAAATACACCGACACAAGACGTTCTACTTCAGAACTTACCTTCTCACTATCAAAAGGCAACCCAGTTTGGGCCAAAAGACCTGTTGTTGTCTTCATACACTTCTGAACACTTGTAAACAATAGGCTTCGCTACAGCTTCCTCCACCCACCCCGTCCACGTCCACCTTCCCTGCGCCCCTTCCTAAGCCCGGCGTTGTGAAGCAATGCCGCTGCGCTGCGCTTTCTCTCCAGCTGATTGATTTTGAACCCATCCCCGTACCGCGACTTTTTGAGCATTGTAGCCTTTATTTAAGTACGCCCAAGATTAGTTTGTGCTAAATTTTTACGGGTTATATTTTGATTCAATTTTCAGCTATTACCCAAAAACCGTCAAAACCAAGAAGTCTTTCCCCGTTACTTCAAGATTATTTTTGAAGGATATCTACAATTCATTTGCCGCTTTGGGCGTTTATGATAGTCCACTCATTAAATTTTTCCATCAGTGATATATTCGATCTCATCTTTTGAAATTCATAATAATACACGTCAGTTAGTTATTTTGGCTTCTTGGTGGCCTACTGCCCTGTACCAAGTATGTTGTCACCATAGGCTATCACTTTACCCACTCAATTATCTAGTGCGTTTGATGATCATAAGCAGGTGTCCATGAGCTCTCTAGACTACTCCAAGGTGTTTTCTGCTCTTTTTCGTCCATTCACTCTTATTCATGTTTTCTTAGATACCTTTTTATGTTGATGAGCTTTCATGCTCGCGCTCACGATTCCTTGCGTGTGCATTTCTCTAGAACAGTTTATTAAGGTTATTTTTCAGTTTTTTCATTTTTTCTATTGGCTTATTCGTGTCTCTCCGTACTACAATTAAGTGCTTATCCGCGTATTGCCTTTTTCACGTGTGCTCTCTTCATTGATTATTTGCTTGTGTAATTTATTCAGGCCATATTTTATTTTATTTACCTATAACCCATTTACAATCAAAACCAAGGTTGCCATCTTTTTCCGGTTACTTCTAGATTACTTTTGGAGGCCATCTGAGGTGGCAATTTCCATTTTCGTCGTACGCAACTACCCTTTCAGATTACAGAAAACACTTGTTATTCAAAACTGCCCGACGTATAAGTTTTCAAATTTTGAATGCGGTCACAGGTTGGAAAACCTTGCTTCACATCACACAGGTTAATGATCATAGGCTAACCGCATACACCTGTCTCAGGGCAGCTTTTTTCTCTGTAAAAGATATGTTCTTTCTTATGCGCAATGATTTCGGCAGTCCCTCTTGTTTGAAGGAGTCCATGCGTATCTACGTTCCTCCAATATTTCTTTATGTACAGTAGCGGAAGAAAATTCGTTTATGGTTAGTCTATAACTGAGAAAACAAACTAGACTTTTCTCAGGTGGAATTTAATTTTGTATGAAAATTTCTTACGGTATTATTTCTGGACAATCCTTCTTTATAAATAATATCAAATAAATTTCCGATGAGTTCAAGTGTCGAGCGGAAAATTATTATTGAAGATTTCTCTTAATCTTTAATCATAAACGAATTTTCTTCCGCCACTGTAACATCACTTACGATAAACGAGCGCCCTCTCGCACTTGTAAATTTGCATCTAATTGCTACGAGAGGAGCAGCCTGAGGTTTTCCGAAGTTCGTCTGATTCCTCGGACCATGTAGAGGCCATTGATCAACCTTGCACTTGTCTACTTTTCACTAACAGAGAATACGTCAGTACTGCACCCGTCTAGAGCTTTGCAGCCTAAATCATTCATTCAAGTCCTTACTTTGTTTACCTAATAACTCTCACATAGATTAGTGTCAGAAATAGTTTAAAGTATGAACTTGAAATTGCCCTAAATGTACCTATGGCACGTCCACACTTATAGAACCAGTCACTCTCAAGAGTTTATTTGCGATAGATTCGAACGTTCTCTAAACTATTACAACAACACATCCACTAGCGAAATATTGAGCTGTAAACTCACCTCTGGGTACTTCACATCACTGTGCTCATTCTATAACATTTCTCGCATATCAGTGCTCAATTGTATACGGTCTTCTGTGGAAGCAGGGTGACAGCACATATAATTTATTTGTGCCTGCGAGGTGTTCAAATGATCGGAAATCATTTCTTTAACAGTGTCACGCTTTCTCGTTCATAACTCTGCAGCCTAACTTGCATCAGAAAAATGCGTCCTATTTTTTTTTATCGGCCACTCTCAAAAGATACACAGGAACATATTTGAATTTAATTGAAATTGTTGTTTGTTGTATACAGCTAAATAATTTTCACATGCCTGTCATTAGTACAAATCCCATTCTTTATTTCTAGCGCTAGCAGCTACCTACTTCAAGATTGAGCAAGTGTTGCGCCCTGATTAACTATGTAACAGCCTTTGGTCTAAATGAATTGTGTATCCCATTTTCGCCTTATATGCAGTTGTGCCATTTGTTCTTAGTCATCTATTTTGTCATACCAACATACGATTCTGTACAATATAGGGACAAGGTGCCCGTCTTCTTTCGAACCCCAAACATTCGAAGCTATGAGGACGCTAGTCTCTAAACTCCTTCAAGAACATATCCTATAGGTAATCCACTTCAACGTGGTAACCCCATCTCCGATATCTAGTCTTGAATTAATGAGATGACGCCTCTAAGCAACACCGCCATCAGAGGTAAACCTTGTTGTACCTGTTGCAGTGGCACATGCGCGAAATGTGCCTGTGCCAAGAATAACAGGGACTGTATTTCATCTAAAAGCTTATAATGCACCAGAACCGGCAAGCCTATAAACAAAGAATTGCCGCGTTGCCCAAATACTACGACATTTAGCGTTGTTTCCGTACAACCCGATGAAGAGAAGTTAATCCTCTCCCACAAG
>SDVV010036158.1:0-10978 GCA_016164225.1 Gammarus roeselii
ATTTGTTCGAAATAGGTTGATTCTTGGGGAACCGTATCTAAATAATGAAAAAAGTACCAGTGTTGGGACAGAAATATTTATTAAAAATCTGCAGACGTTTCGGAATGTGGAAATTCCATCTACAGTGCAATAAAATTCTGAAACATAGACAAGAAATACAGTGATCATTGGACGACATAACATTATTCTAAACTGACATATTATTTTTAAAAGAACTAAAAATCAAAGAAAAAAAGAAAACTATAATCATTCAATTTACTAATTTGGATGAAGAAGATCGTGGGGACTGTATACGAACTACCTAAGTGATGATATTTAATGGTACTGCAAGTTTATTTTCATTTAATGAGGGGCGTTCTTTCCATATGTGAATGGATTCCAAAATTCAAAGATCTAATTCATGATTATCGGATGATAAAATAGAGAAATTTTCCAATTTGAATGAGTGATTTTGATCGAAACAGTGGTTTCGGATTGACGAGTTCGGTGGTTCAGTGAGGAGTGAACCAGTTCGGAAAGGCCTGCCGTGGTGTTGAGATGTCCGCATAAACATTTGAAGTGTTGTACTCCCAATGTAGAACTGCTGGCAGCAGTGACACGTGTACTCAGCAGCAGTGACACGGGAGAATTAGCAGTGACACGTGTACGTACAAAGGAAGGAACAACCTTATGTGATGATGAGATCGTCCGTAATTTATAAGTACACGTATCACTGCTGCCAGCAGTTCTACATTGGGAGAGCAACACTTCAAATGTTTATGCGGACATATGGGTGTTCCGCCAATATGAGTTGTTGTTGTAAGCTTATCCATCTTGGATTTTGAAACAAGGTAATATATCGATTCATCCATGGATTATTTTTGTCAAAAAACTGACTGCTGCAGGTAATAGTAAATTTAACAGAAACCCTCCACACACGGTTGATAATGTTTCCCTTTTGGCCTCGGAAGATTTACTGCCAGACGATTTACTTCCTAACTATTTTATTATATAATTGAATTTATTTATCCGTGACTTGGTTAGTTTATCACAGACCAATTTTCCGTTCCCTATATTTTTAAATGTTTCGCAGATAATCTAAAACTTCCTTATCACTTAAATGTTTGACGAGTTGACTACGTTCGGATGATTTTATTTATTTTATTTTATTAAAAAATTCAATTTTCGTTTCAAAGGACGTTTATCACACATCATGACACAACGTTTCCTTCCTTCGTTTCCTTCCTTCAATACCTTGATAGCATAAATATCAGATTTGTCACACTGTACTAGTTCCTGCCTATAGGGAAAACCTTTGATGGGTTCATCAGTTTCGAGTGGCGTTATTTCATAGGTCGGAGGGTAATGTTTTTGATTAACACGCGAAATACGAAACACTTCTTTCGTGAACTTTGGTTCGTGTCCTCGCCTAAATGTCTTGAGTGTGCGATCACTGCACTGTAAGCGTACGTACGCTCCCACCTTTAATTGTATACTGGGCACTTTTATACTTTTACGTCGTATTTTATACATTTCCGTTAGCAAAGATTGAATTTGCTTCGGATCGTTCAACAAATAAACGTCAAATGGGGTCCGACCCATTAATGATGAATGTGGTGTCATATTGTATGTCGTTACAAGTGCTTGCAAATCATTTAAATAGCGTTCAGTCTTTTTTGCATGCATATATTTTCCCAATTTAAGTTTTATAGTACGTATAACGCGTTCTGCTGGGGAAGCTTTGACAATCTTATTGTATGTGTAATAAATGGATATGTTTTTGCTAGCAAAATATGCTCTGATGTATCTATTGGTAAATTCACTGCCCTGATCTGAACAAATCCGAGTTGATGGTCATACTAGTTCATTGAATATTTTGTTAGATGCTGCAATTACATTTTTAAATGTTATAGCTTTCAAGGGTTGTACACACAGATACTTACTGTATATATCAATGACGAATAACAAATATATAATACCATAATTTTTAGATGCGTATTCTTTCACATAGGCAATATCTGCACAGAGAATTGATCCAGGGCGCACAGCTGTAAACATCCGTCTGCTAAATTTCAAGGGTGCTTGTTTAAATCGTGTGAATGTTTCTGATGATGTAGAAATTTTTCAACATCACGTCTTGTTGTAGACGGACATATATTCGTATAGCTTTGATGTAGACCCTTCACGCTAGAGTACGACCCAACAGCCTCCGGATTGTAGTAGACACTCTCCATTCTAATTCACTACTAATCTCAAATCGGGTGTACATTATATTTTATAATGGCAACACTTGTTCAAATTCATGTCCTGCAATTTGAGACCTAATCAAAAGTTTTGAAGTACTTGGTTTTGTGAAAACAACCAAGATATGACCGTATGGTTCTTGTTCCACTTGTAGCTTGTACAACGAGATGGACGATTCGATCTTATCTTTTGCAAGAAATATTTTCCCGAAATAACGTAATTGATTGATATCGCGCATGCGCAGGATAAGAAAATGTGTTGTATTCAAAGATATTGTGAGATGGAATGGATTTGAGTGAAAGAGTGATTAGTTTAAATATATCGCACTGATATTTGCATGCCTGCCCCGACAAAACACAGATGCAATAATACGTAGAGACGCTGACTCCATCATAAAGTCATCGTAGACAACAAGTTGTAGTAGTAGTAGTTTGCTAATGGACCGGAAGCGAGTGGTCCAGTATGAATTTTTTTTTCATGTATCCTTACAGGAAAGTACTCTGATCCTGAAACGACGACCTCATCGAAACTATCAATGTATTTACTAAATATTCTTCCTACAAGGACGCTCTTCCCGCTGGATGAGAACCCGCTCACAAACAAACGTGCGGGTTTGGCGAAGAGGTCGATATCCGCCAACCTAACAGTCTCCATTCTCCCCAACAGGCAATCGGCAACTAACTATTTTTCAATGAACCTTTAATTTATATATATTTTTCAATGAATCTTTAAAAAAAAAATTCTTTCTCTTTGCAGATGTATTCCAACAAGGACATGCTAAAGTCAAGGACCCATTCTGCATCACCAGGTAATGTTGATATGCCATTATGTTTGACATCATTCAAAATTGTTCCCGTATATTTTTTCAAACAATTGACATTTTTTCAATATTGTTTCCGTATGTTTTTTCAAACAGTTGACATTATTCAATATTGTTCCCGTAAGTTTTTTCAAACAATCGACATTTTTCAATATTGTTCCCGTATGTTTTTTCAAACAATTGACATATTTCAATATTGTTCCCGTATGTTTTTTCAAACAATTGACATTATTCAATATTGTTCCCGGATGTTTTTTCAAACAATTGACATTTTTCAATATTGTTCCCGTATTTTTTTCCAGCAATTAACATTATTCAATAGTGTTCCCGTATGTTTTTTCAAACAATTGACATTTTTCAATATTATTCCCGTATGTTTTTTCCAGCAATTGACATTATTGTCCCCGTATATTTTTTCCAGCAATTGATTTAATCTTTTATAATTTCTCAACAGATCATGGTAACAACTCGATCGCAGGTAAACCAGATCAATCCGGAACTTCAGGAATGAAAAGGTATGTGGAAAAATGTCGATAGCTATTTTTGATTCCTGTAATAATTTTTTCCATGTTATATATTATATATATATATATTCTGATATATATAAATTTTTTCCACGTGGAGACCGACGCAGCTTCTTCCAGCGTATCCGCTGGCCCCAAACTATCAGGGTGATCCGATGCCTAGTAACCCAAACTACCAGTGTCATCCGCTTCCTCACTGGTCGCAACCTCGACAGCAGAGCCCGCCATGGCAGAGAGAAGCATACGCGCAACAGACTCGAGCTTATCATCCATCAAGATCCTTTTACAATATCGGGCATATACAAAGGTTAGTGTATATTACATCTTCACCATAGGAAGTCTTCCTTGCTCATATGATTGGATACGATTTCCTCTGGACTGAGGAAGCTAGATATTAAGACATTTTGATTTAATGTCTCCAAGCGATAAATTTGATTAAAAGTCATATTCAAAAACATTAAGTGGAGTCGTTGACACAAAATTTTCATCTTCGATCGTCATTATCGGTAATGTATCTAACACCTCAGCGGTACCCCCACCAATGTAGACAAACAGGTTACAACATGTATACTAATGTATAAAAGAGCGTGTGATGCAGCCCAGACATTATTTGTGCTCTTGATCTCGTCGACGTCACACCTTCCTCGCAAAATGTAACTAATTTTGAAATGTCTTTGCTAATTTGTTATTGCAGGGTTGATCTTGTTGGTCATATTTTTACTCGAGATGTAATTATTTAAAGATGTCTTTTTTTTGTAACTTTGATTGTGTATTTTTTTTTGTTGTTAAAGTAGTGTTTTTATTCTTGTAGGATGAATCAAAACGATATGGTAGATGCAGGGAGTATTCTTAGCATCGCAATGTCCGCAAACCCCAGAGTCTCAATGACCGCAAAACACGCGAAGCCTAGCGCAAGCCCGCAACGCGCTTCAACCCCCAATCCGGAACAACGCGGAGTTCAGGGTACTGCTCCGGATATACCCGAAGTTCATGCTACTGTTGATCCATCCGTCGCTCAGTCTACTGTTGAGGCGTCTACTGTCGAGTCGGAAATTGCTATATTTCACCCACCAACCTCTGAAGGTATTTTGGACCAGCATTTCGTAACATCAACATTTACCCCAATCACTGATTACGTCAACATATCATCCTTGATAACATTAGGATGCAGGGAAATAGTGAATCACGTTGAATCAAATTTAGGAACATTCCAGAGACTCCAGTGCACAGCGAGAGTTAAAATGGGGAAGACCACGGAGGATGCATCTATAGAAGAGAAGGATTGGGTATTAAACACAAAAGCGATCCAGCTGACATAAACAGCCGATTTAAGGGAATTGATTGAGGATCTCGGGGTAGATTTACAAAATAAATTAGACAAACAGGAGCTAGAAGGTAGTGGCTGGAGCATTAATACAGTCACCGCTGTTGACCTGAAATTCTACAAGATAGGGGCTAAAGGAACAAAAAGACTGGGTAGTTATGTTCCTGGGTCCAAAAATTGTCCAGGCAGGCATCATATTGTCAACATCAAGACAAAAAAGAATAATTGTGTCCTGACAAGCATGATCGCCCATTCCCATTTACCTGAAAATACGTATCTCTCAAATGATAGACGACAGTCGGAGTTAACCTATCTCCCATACAAAAACACATATTTCACCTTCCCAAATCTTCCCATGAATACACCTGTGGCTTTAGAAGATTTACCAAACATAGAAAGAGATTGTGATGTCAACATTAGACTGTATCAATTCACAAAAGAGAAAGAAGGTTACGGGCTGGTTAGTGTATACTGAGGCAGTTTAGAGGCCAGTGAGGAGCGCACGATCCACCTTGTGCAAATCTTTGATGCTAATCATGTCGCCCTCATACCATGTTTCACAACATTTATGAAAACCTTCAGAAATACGAGTCTAAGAGACAACTTTTTTTGTTCATTCTGCATGCAGGGCATGCATGAAAGCAAAAAAAGAGGGTCACGTTAAATTATGTTCGTCCACTACAGGCTTGCATAACATCGGTATGCCTGAAGAAGGGGAAATGTACCAATTCTCAGCCATGCATGCAACAATGAAACCCCCTGTTGTATGTTATTATGACTGTGGATCTGTGCTGGAGCCCGCCAAAGAGGGGAAACATGTAGTCAACATACACAAGTTGTGTATGTACAGCTATACTCTTGTGGATAGAGACGGGAAAATTGTAAAGCACAAAGTAATCGATTCGACTACAGTTCCCTTGAGGAGATGGAAACACATCTTGATAAGAATATGTTGCTGGATTATAACGAATACAAGCCAACCCTACCATTGTTCCCCATCCCCGTCCTCACCAAACACGACGTGAAAAAATATTGCGAAAGCAAAACATGTGAATGCTGCGGAGATGCTTTTGGAGAAAATGGTAAAAAACGTGTACGTCATCATAACCATTACGTTGAGGGGGTCTTCGGCCCCAATAAAGAGGTAATAACAGGAAACTACTTGGCGGCAATGTGCCTGAATTGTAACTTCAGAATAACGGTGGAACTCGGGTTTATGCCTTGTATTGCTCACAATGCATCCGCCTATGACATGCGCTTCATACTGAGAGGATTGGATGGTGAAAACTTTTCCAAAATAAATGTTTTGCCAAAACAATCAGATAAAATGTTCAGCATCTCTGTCTCCTTGAATGATGACACGAGCAAGTACGGTGTCAAGTTCATCGACTCATTCTCATTCCTCAACTCAAGTTTAGACAGTCTTGCCAAAAATCTTAGAGATAGTGGGCATGACATGACACTCCTCAAATCCCATCACACAAGTCTCGATTACAGTGACAAGGGGCTAGACTTCGCCACTCGAAAATGACATTTCTGCTACGAAGCCATCACATCGGATTCTGTGCTGTACCAAACTGAGATCCCATCGCAACAAGCCTTCTACAGCAGTCAACTTCGAGGTAAAGGAATATCGGACTCTGATTATGTTGAAATGATCGAAATGTGGAAGGCAGCAAACTGTAAGACGTTGCGTGATTACATGATCATATACCTGCTCATCGATACGCTGCTGCTGGCCGAGGTCTTCCAAAAGTTTAGGGAGACCATGACACGCGACTATACCCTGGGCCCCGTCCATTTTGTGAGCGTCCCTGGCTTTCGAATGCAAGCCGCCCTCTACGAAGGAAGGATGAAATTGGCGTTGGTCAAAGATATCGATCTCCTAAACTTGATTGTCAAAAACACACGAGGCGGATTCGTGACGTAGACGAAAGGTCTTACCAAGATGAACAATCCCCGATGCAAAGACTATGACCCTACATTACCCGTGTTTTCAGCAGCAATGTGGGACTTTAACAGTCTTTATGGTGGGTGCTTGAGTGAACCCCTCATCATTGGCGAAATCCTCGAGCTCACACCGGAAGAGCTCGACTTGGTAAACACGGACTGTTCTGGTGAGTATACGTACATTGTCTGCGTGGATGCCTAAGTCAGCGATGCAGTAGCAAGAAAAACAGATGAGCTGCCACTCCTGCTACATCACAAAGAGATTACCTTGGACGATATTCCACCCTTCACAAAAAATATCTTGGCTGGCTCAGAACACCTCAAAAACAGAAAACGAGCTGATCGTAAGCTTGTTGCTAGCCATCTACCTCAAACTGACTACCTCGTGGCCCTGGAACTTCTCCAAGTAGTCCTCAGGCAAGGACTGGAAGTCACCAAGGTTCATCGAATTTTTCGCATCAAGCAGGAACCGATCTTTAAAACATTCATCATGAAAAATATCCAGAAACGTCAGGAGTCTACAAACTCTTTTGAAAAGTCCCTCTACAAACTTTTATCAAATAGTATATACGGTAAGCTGCTTTTCAACCCGCTCAACAGAAATCTAGAGGCAAAGGTCATGTGCACCCCCAATGAGTTCCGAAAACACGCTGCCAACCCGCTCCTAAAAAACTGCTACGCCATCGGCCCCGAAACAGTCATCATGATCCGCAAGCAAAAAAAATCCAAATGGTTCATCCACTCCAAGTTGAATTCTACGTGCTTGAAAAAGCAAAAACAAAAGTCTATAGCTTCTTCTATGACACACTGAAACCACACTACGGTGACAACGTTTTGCTCATCTACTCGGACACTGACTCGTTGCTAATCCAGTTCAAAGGTGTGGCCGACATTGAAGCGGAAATGCGTCGAGCTCCCCTGGCTGAATACATGGACTTCTCCAACTATCCCAAAAATCACCCCTTGTTCGATGAATCCAAGAAAGGACAGCTAGGACTATTGAAAAGCAAAACAGCTGATGACTACCCGAGTGAAATCATCTGCTTACAATCCAAGTGTTACATCATGTTGCTTGAGTCCGACGCAACAAAATCGGCTGCTAAAGGTGTCAATTACCAGACACACGCCAAAATCAAACATGAACAATACAGAGATATACATACCCAGAAAACATACACACACTTTGAGACAATACACAACATCCGAGCGCAGGCATGCCAACTCCAAACTGTACGCACAATCAAAAACTGTCTCAGTAAATTTGAGAATAAGCGCTACTATCTCGATGCATGCACAAGTCTTGCCTATGGGCACCCGGACATTACCAAGAAATCCGTTGAAAATAAACCTACCGTCACTGAAAAGAGGAAGCGATGTGCCTTGGCTAATGAAATCGATGAAGAAATGGATTTAACATGAAAGAGACGCAAGCCGGGTGAGACCGTCTTTGGCGAATACACTCGCGATGAAAGCAGCTCCACGTCTACAGGATTTATCCTCTAAATATTCATAAGATGAAAATAATCCTTGTAAATAAAATTAAAATAAATGAAAAATATAAAAGTTGTTTGATTGTCCTAGTATTCAGAGTATATATTGTTGTCTACAAGTGGTTTGTTGTCAGTATGACGTAGGACCCAGTGAAGGATGCAGGAACCGGAGGACTTTTTCGTCTATGTCTCATCGCTAGGCAGTAGCCAATTGTATCAAAACAATACGTCATCAAGTTTTACGAACTGTATTTACCCAGGTATACAGCTACAGGGAGAGTGGAGCGTAGGACTTGTATAAATATTCTATGTTGATTGGTTCAAGATAAAAAAGTATGATACACAATATAACATTGTAATCTACATAGACTATTTGAATGGTGAAAATGAACGAATCGGGCTTGTAAAAGCTTTGTTTATTCCTACCGAGAATATCTCAGGCAATACATTGGAAGATTACATCTCCGAGCTAGAAATCAATATAAGAAAAAGTCTGATAAGCAAACAAATCGTTAGAGATAAAGGAAAATTATTTGAATATGATAAGACCACACGACGCAAAAAGCTCAATGCCTTTATTCTACAAAACATGTCGCAACACAAATATACTGAAGCTATGGTGAATTGGTACTTTGTCGGAGAAAGATCGGCTGATTTAATGGGTGGAGCGATATGTAAATATAATATCGGTGAAGGTGGCGTAAGCGAAAAAATATCCTTTATGAACGATAATGAACGCTACATAAACGTTTACTGCGATATAATTTCACGTAGTTTTATGGGTGATAAGCAAATCAATATTCTTGATGTTATTCCTATTAATAACTCTTATTCATTTACAGGCGCTCATGTCAAATATAAAAAATTACAGCGTAGTCATATTGATTCCATTTCCATCGATCTACGAGATGGTGTTGGCAGTAATATCCCGTTCAAGGATGGTGGATCTAGCTTATGCGTAATGCATTTTAAAAGAAGCTAGAGCCTTATAAATATAACGCTGGATATAAAAAAAAGGTAATTTGGTATCAAGCAATCATGAGGGTGGTATATGCATATCCGTCGTACAAACAATACGAAGTTTTATTCGCGAAACGTGACAAAATATGCGGTGGAAGTTTACATGATATTGACAGATTCACAATTCCGATATCGTACCAGAGAGGTAGCGGTTTCTTCTCAACCATAGCCAGTCTTGTAAGACGCACATTGCCTTTTCTACGAAGAACATTACTGCCTGCAGCTGCCAATATGGCTCGAAACATGGCACACGATTACTCAGAGCAGAAAGATATGCGACGATCAACAAAGGAACATGAGGTTGCTACACTCAAGAATGTTATAAAGAAAGCCATGGTTGGAGGTAAGATCACAGGAAAAGTAACAAAAAATCGTAAATCGAAGAAGATTCATGGAAGAAAGATGGAGCTGTGTCGTCCATTGTTTAATTACTAATAAATACCAGTGTTCATGTACCAATACCGTTAGTTTCGGGGAAGGATCAATACCGACAACATGCTTGGCGGATCATCTCTCATCATGACAGGGCTAGAAGCCCCTACGGAAAACTATGAAATGGGGGGATCCATATGATCCCCTCCATCGACGAGAAATATTTAATTGAATCAAGTATCGAATCGAAATTTGAAAGAAACTATCTAAGTACAAACAGTAGTCTGTATGATGGTAGAATTGCCGATTCCTTTATAGAATTTCATATTCCAGGATCGGATAATGAAATGGTTGACTTGAGCTCGTTAACTGCAGAAGTGAAAATCCGTGTTAGAAATGCAGATGGAAGCGCATTGGCCGCCGTTGCACATGTTTCACTCGTTGACGGATTATTTCATCGTATGTTCCAAAGTCACTCTCTATTCCTAAATGGTGTTCAGTGTGAAGGAAACAGTTATACAGGACTACTGAATAATCTCAACGCCTATACACCCATGAAGAGCTCCGATCTAAATAATAAAGGGTTGAATATGATGTATAAATCATTGCAAACACCCATTCCAGATACCGTCGTCGCGGCAAATTTTACTACTCAAAACTAAAATGAGACATGGATTCAAGAAAGTGTACGTCATGGTATACATATGATGGGCCCACTAAACTTTGATGTATCCGGTAGCAATAGTTATCTATTGGATAATGTCAGCGTAAATATACGTTTGGAGCTGGCCAAACCTAGTAGCGTTCTTCTAACTCATGACAATGAACAATATATATATTTAGTTGATTCATGTAAATTAGGGTGTAAAAAAGTTGTGCCATACCCTACAGCTTTGCTTGCTTGCGCTCACAAAAAACAATGACATGATTGAATACATGTTCGATCGACCTATTGTCAAAACAATCGTGTTTCCTACCGGTCAAAACTCAATCTCCATTGATTCGCCTTTCAACGGGGTTGTTCCACATAAATTAGCCCTGTTTCTCATTGATCAAGCTGCACACAACGGAGCATATGATCGCAATCCAAATTACTTCCAGCATAATAATATCACAAACGTTATTGTTGATGTAAACGGAAACTGCGTAACCAACATTAGATCATCGTTTCCCAGAGAGTGTGCCCAAGCATACCATCAAACCCTTTCAGCTCTAGGGAGACGTAACAGCGCTCATCTCATCACAAGACAAAAAT
>SDVV010036159.1:0-10978 GCA_016164225.1 Gammarus roeselii
TTGATATATATATATATATATATATATATATATATATATATATATATATTTCGTTGCTGGTAGGAATATGCTTATTTATACCTCATTATTTTTAGAGAGGTGGGTGTAGGGACCCTCTAGGCAAAAAGTTCACTATACCTCTGGAATTTTCATCAGGTGAGGCTGCTCTTAGCTGTTCTTTATCTTATCAGTAGTTTTTCCATGGCTGATTTGCCATTATTTCTATGTCTTGAGTGTCTGTATCATTGTATATTTATATCTGGATTAGAATTCTATATATTTTATTAGGTTATTATGATTATATTCTTAACTAATTGGCGTATAATTGTCTCATTTGGTGGCTGCTTGGTGGGTTCTTAGCGGTTGGATTGGGATATTTTGTGTTTTTTATTGGTTTATCTTCAGATTATATAAGTTTTTATAGGAATAGTATGGTAGTTATGTTTTATATCTCGATTTGGTACCAGACTGATGGTTGAATTAGAGCACCATTTTGTGTTTTCCATCTGAATATTTCATATGCATATAATATCCATAGGAATAGTATGGTATATTAGTTTGGCAGTCGTCGGATCGATGTATATATTTCTGGGGATGCACAGCTTTGTTACGAGAATCTGTATACCCCATAACGCACTATCCAGTTTTGAACCTGATATCTCAGCAACACCATGTATCCGCATGTTCCAAATGGACCGTTCTCAAGCGTATGTAGTATGTTCGAGTACTCTTATCTCGACTTTTTTGTATCGGTCGGACTTTTTTGTATCGGTCGGATCCCGCCCTCAGTGAGACTGCCTGAGCTTACGTAATCGATATGAATTAATTGTAAATTAGTATATTGTGTCATGTATACATAGTAATGAATGGTTGATATATGCTTAATTTGAATTGTTTTCGGAATTTTGAATAGTTATCTCATACTGTTAAAGGAATTGTAGGATATTTTAGGTTTGCATCTTACCTGTAGCACAATATTTCAGGCATAATTGGTCGGTTATTGCATCATTTTGGTATTTTTATGTATATATATGACATTCTGTTACGATTAAGCCGTGGTTACTCTAGTTAAAGAATATTTAATTTAACCCACTTTGTTTCGGATTGAGTTGGCGAAAAATCCCATCAGATTTGTATATACCATAGCGCATTCGCGTAGAAGTATTCCACATCATATACTGTTGATTTCAGTTATGTATGTTGCTCGCACGTCTTGCTAGCTTATTCCCGTTAGTTGTTTGGTAGGTTACACGCTAGTTTTTTTGTACTTCACGGTTTTTAATGTATTGTAGAGAATTGATCTTCTAGCTTTATTTTAACTCGAACGTTTTAGTATGATCATTATGTCGTGTACGTTCTTCGTGGAGTTTCCATCTTCAATGCAAGGTATTGGATATTTTATACAATTATAGGAATATTAGGATATATTTAGTTTAAATCTGCACTGTAGAAAATTATTTCAGATGTAATTTAGTTAGGTATTGTAACATTTTACTGTTTTTATGTATCATTTACGTCTTGTTTCAAAGATTGACGTGGATAATATAGCTGTAAAAGATTTGATTTGTAACAGGCTTGGTCATGTTGTTAGTTTATTGTACATTTGTTGTAGGAATAACGTCATACTTCAATGTTTAGGAGAACTTAAAGGAATCCCTTAGGCCAATACTCGTTGCGTTTTTGTTCATTTGTATAAGTAGACCAATTCACTATGATGGATACCCTCGTATATTAGATTTTTTTTCAATCTTGCTTACGACAGAGTAGAGAATTACTTAGGTTTTTTTTTGTTATTGATATTGTTGTATTATTTTTTCTACGGTATTCATAGGAATAAATGTTTAAGAGGTGTAAATCCGTACTACATCTTTGTGGAATTTTGTCATTAAACCCTAGCAAGTGTACAGTTTAACGTTTTAGAGGACGATTTACTGGTTGAATTGGTTCTAGTGTAGAGGTGGTTTATACTCTCGGTAGTCATTTGGAGTTCATCCAAGTTCAACGTGAATTTGTCCGTTCTTGTGGATGATGGTCTTTCGATACATGGGTTTGTTAGAGAGGTTATGCGACAAGCTGCTGAACGTTGTAGTGATTTACTTTGGTCGTCAGTGAACAGATGCCCAGATTTTATGGTCACACTCTTTGAGATTCATGTCAGGCCCGTTCTTGACAACTGTACCTGTGTATAGATTCTTGGTTATGTATAGAATGTGACTTTGCTTGAAGCTGTTCAGAGAAGATGGACTAAACAGATGCATGGTATGTCTGAGATATTGTATCATGACTGGCTGTTGCCTCTAAACTTTGTTCCATATCATGAGTAGCTTGCTGATAAGTGTCCTATTCAAGTGGTGGAGACTTCTGTGTCGTGTTTTCAGAAGGCTTTGATTTGTCCTACTATAGATATTATATCTTAGTAAGGTTTAGGAATTTGTTTCAGATTTATGGGTATCGTTATCTTTTTTTTTACTCTATCACGCATGAACTCGGTGTTTGTTTTACTGTCAGATATTTTTGGTATGGTTTTTATGTTTGTATACAATCTTAGTCCTGGATCAATTCACCTTAGGAGTTAAAGTACAGGATTATTTCACTTTTATTCACTACGAAATCGGTAACATACATCGGCTACACGTCTTGATTGACCATACGCCTTCCATATTGGTGTAAGATTTATTGTCTGGGTGTGGTAGATTATACCGTATATCATACTTAATTAGTGTTGGTTAAGGTAGAGTAGAGAAATATACTTAGCTATTTGTTTGCTGCTATACGAGTCTGAACGGTTTTCATAGGAATAGAACTTTATTAGGTAACATCTGGGTGTGGTAGGATACACTGTATAAAATACTTAATTAATTTTGCTTAGGGTAGCGTAGAGAAACACACTTAGCTATTTGTTTGTTGTTATACGTTTTTGAACGGTTATCATATGAATAGCATTTTATCACGTCTAAATTTTTGCCTAATTTAGACGTGATAAAATTAGGCAAAATTGGGTGTAGTGGTACAAACAATTGGTAGGCTTTACCTCTTGACATTGAATCTGTAGCATTACTTCAAGTTTTCTTGGAGAAGTAGTCTAACGGATTTGTGTAGAGAGTTAGTGGTAAAATACTCAATCAGTTTATTGTAGATCTAAATTATGTTATTCGGACGCATGCCTTTACTAGATGCTTATTCCCACATGTCATACTTTTGAAAATTTACGTTAATCGTTCGCAGTTTAAACAGTTCAAATTATGGCTTGATTCAGGTATCGCTATGAGTTTTAGTTGAAATTCAGAATATCATACTTATTCGAGCATTCCCTAAATCCATTTTAGCATTTTTACTCTAGAATTGTGATGTAAGGACCACAGTCAACAAAAACTAGAATATAAATGACGCCCAAGGTACATAATTAGCAATTCATATATCAATGTACGACATCGTTGTCAAGAAAACTCAATTAATACAAAATGGTTGACATGCACTGCCAGGTACGTTAATACCTAACCTAACCAACCTCACCAATAATTATGTATTTTCATTCATGTTTTATGACTATGTATGGTATTTAATCATTCTTTTATGCGATATACACATCAAATCACTCAACATGGTTCTATTTTAGATATTTTTGTGTTTTCACACACCATGTTGGCATATACAGAGTCGATGCCGGCACATGTGCCGGCACATATGCCGGCACCATGTAGTCATATACAAGGTCGAAGCCGGCACCTGTGTCGGCACTGCGCAGGCACATATGCCGGCATCATGTAGGCATATGCAGGGTCAAAGCCGGCACCTGTAACGGCACCATGTAGACATATGCACACATTTGTACGCATATACAGCCTCGGTTAATATCTGTAGCATTTTACCTTTGATCTGTGGTTTCCATTAGAACTAAGTCCCTTGCCTTTGTTACAAGATATTTAATGTGGATCAGCTTCACGTCATGTTAGGTTAAAAGAACTAATCATCCCAACATAACTTATTCTAACCAAGAATGATGTATTATCGATCGAGTTTTCGTGCGCACATACTTTATTTTTTATCATCGATTTATGATATATTCATATCAAACCTCTCCACTTGTTTTTTTATCAAAGATAACATTAACAGATTGAATACACTCTTCCCACTTCGATCTGGCAAATAACATTTGGCAGATGTTTAGATTCCAGAACATTATCGATATCTCTGTTTTATGTTTGGATGAGACTCAGCAGGTAGCTTCCAATAGAACTAATTCAATTCATTTGTTGCAAGGTTTTTTGTGTGGATCAGTTTCACGTGATGTTAGGTTCAAAGATCTAGTCAATCTTACCTAATAAACCCAACAAATAATTATGTATTCATTATACAATTTTTTTCATGGTATATATGGTATTTATTCATTAAAATATGTGGTATACAAATAAAATCACTCCACTTTGCTCTATATTTGTTCAAATATCTTTTTGAACACCACACACCATGAAGACACATACACAATTTTTGTATGCATAAACGGGGTCGGTGACGACACCATACACACATATCTACTTTTGTAAGGAAAAGATATGATCGGCACCATGTACACACATATATACTTATTATAGCTTAGGCCTGAGTAGAGAAGATTTGAAAATTAGTGATACACTTAGCTGTTGATATAGAATACTGGCCTTGTATTTTTTACCTGTCACAGTACAAAATAGTTATCATCTGTAACAATTAGCTGTAGATTTATAATGTAAGAGCCCCACGCCAACATCATCATAAGTAGCATTTTTGCTATAGGTCTGCAATTTTCATGCGTTTGTGTGTGTGTGTGTGTGTGTGTGTGTGTGTGTGTGTGTGTGTGTGTGTGTGTGTGTGTGTGTGTGTGTGAGGGTGTGTGTGTGTGTGTGTGTGTGCGTGCTCATATGTTAAGCGCACCCAACCTAACCTCGAATCTATCTTAATCAAGAATTATGTATTTTTCATTCGAGGTGGACGTTTATGTACGATCTTGATACATATCAAATCTATCTACTTAGCTCTACATTTGGATCTATTATTGCCAGTTTGAATGAACTCTTTCAATTATGTATGAGCGTCGTTCGATACCTACCATGTATTGCTTCTAAAGTCGGTATCTGTTATAGGTAGGCTGTATTATTACAAATTTCTAGTCGGGACTCGGTGGTGTGATAAGATGGCACTCTTGTTATAGCTTATAATGTTTAACCTAACCAAAAATTAAGTGTGACCGTTCGAGATTTCCTGCTTGCGTAGGATATTTATTCGTCGTTTTATGATTCCTATATATATCCGACCTCACCACTTGGCTCTACATTTTGATCTAAAATTTTGCAGTTTGAATACACTCTCCAATTTGATTGAGCAAATATCGTCCATTTTCATAGTAAACTCCGTCGTTTGTTTGATTCTTATAAATATTTTTCATGTTGTTCTTGATTTTTGCCATAAATCTACATCACTTTGATCTGTATGTTATTTGCACTGAACTTAACATAACCTAACCTATTGTAACCAAGAATGATTTATTTTTACACAAGTATTCACGCTTATGTATGATATTTATTCATTGTTTTTATGCGTTATACATATGAATCTCTCCACCCGGTTCTATATATCGCCTACACCTAGATTTTTATTTGCATGGTCACGTTCTACCTATATCGTTTATCAAATATCTCTCAGTTTTAAACATAGATTGTTTGAAATTTATAAGTAATTCACATTCGTCACCAGTTTCACACAAACGGACACATGGTCTCACAATAGGTTTTCTTAATGTTTCATCAACATCTCCTGGCACTACACTCTTTAACATCTTACACCTATTATTATCATATTCAACTTCATTCGTTTTATAAACTGAACTATTACTTTGTGTGAGATAATGCCATAGACTACTTGTTCATTTACCTTTCTTCAACTTTATTTGTTTCTTGCGTATTGAGTGGACACCCCCCATTCTTCCACTATTGTTGAAAAACACCAAATCAAGCTATACCCCATCCATTCTCATCAGTATCACAACGTCGACTAGGTGTTTGTACGTGTGTATGTTCAAGCGTATGTACGTGTACATGAGTTTATTCCTCTGCTCTGTTATCCCTCGAAATTTTGAAATTTTATTGAACATACTCGAACAAACTTCGATACTAACCAACACAACTTCTTCTCCGAATCTGCCACCAGTGCCGCATCATCCGAAAACAGCAACTGACTCAACTTCCAACTCATCCCATTTGCTCCTAGTAACTCTAAACTTTGACCGAATACAGTCATGTTTACCTCCCTGGCCACTCGATCCATGTAGAGATTGAACAGCAGGAAGACATAACTCAACCAAACACTCCCATCGCTCCTTAATCTGACACATGCTCTGCTGCCAACATATAAAGTGTAGGCCTTCTCCATATCCATACGGGCACAGAACATATCCTCGCACTTCGCCAGGTATTTCACAGACTTATCTCACCATAAAAATCTGGTCTGTACACGATCTTCCACTCCTGATGCGACACTGTTTTCCTCTCCAATCGCACCATCGGGGCTCTCTCTGTAACCCTCTTGATTGGTGCTCTCCATTCAAATTCAGAGAAGAGCAGGTGCGCCGCAAAATGTGCCGCTGTGCCGCAGCGCCGGCGACGAACCTAAAAACCAGCGGCGCAGCGGTGCCAAGGAAACGGATCAACGGTGCGCGGCGCAAGTCAATTTTTTTCACCTTCGCCCGCGCTGCTGCTTAGCTTTATCAATTGCCACCAGTGTTTCCACAAACAGGGTTATTTGATTCATTTCTCTAAACTAGGGTACTTAGAAGTGCCTTAGGGTACCGTTCAAATGATAGAGAATATTAAGTAATGAAAACAAGGGTCCCGGCCGCCGGGTGCCATTGTAAAGGCAACCACTGAGTGACCTTATACCCCATAGACACTTTTGTTATGTTCATTGGCATGAGATAACTCAGGCCTACTGGGCGGGGCCAATCTGGGCAAATTTACCCCGGGCCGAGCAAGATGGCTCACGAGCCATTGTTAATCTTTAATGTGAATATTAATAACTAAGATACCTATATTCAGTTGTAATTGAAAAAAATGACTTAAATAAAAGATTTTTTTAACAACAAAAGACTTTTTTTTAAGCTAAATAAGTCGATTGTTTGAAACTGCACTTAGATTTTACTTACATAATCAATAGCAGCACGCGGTGCAACGGTGCGGGGCGCAGCTACTAACCGAAAATAGCGGGCGGGCGTAGGGGGGCATCGCCGAGGGCGCAGGGGCCAGGGCGCAAGTACCAAAAATCGGCGTGCCATACCATCAAGAGCAACAATGTCAGCCTCTTTGACATCCTCAACATTTAAAAACTCCCAAAATATTTAGGTTTAATCTTCCATTGATCGCCACTCAGCAACAACAACCCGCCGTTTACATTTTTAATGCACCTCCCCGTTCCTGGCTCACTCTTCCACACCCTTTTCACCCCTTTCCAGGACAGCCCGTATTCCTAAAATTCTCGATAATCGCATACACATCTTAGCATCAGTAACTCTCTCTGCACTCCCACCACACGCTCAAGTCCTCTTCTTTCTCTCGGTGGCCGAGTATGTAGCGTGTCGGCCTATCCTTATAGTAAACATGCATAGAAAGTGGAAAGTTGTAGGTTCGAACCTACCTGACCTTGAGTGAGTCCTTCTGCCTGGTCTCTTAAATGGTCAAAGGTCAGCCCATAAACAGTTTAGGTAAAAGAAGCTATCAGGTGGCAGTTACGCTGTGACCCGCTATATATAAGCGAAGAATTTAGAAACAAAATACTGTATAGTTGTTATAGGCCACCACGTACCTCGCCAGCAGCCACTCCTCATTGCTCTTCTCTTCTTCACAACCTCAATCATAACCTCGTCGTTCCACCTTACACAACCCTTCCTCCTGTCCTCGCCCACGCGGCGCACACCACACTTTATTGTTTAACTTTACTCCTTGCTCAACTTTCAATCATCTTTCCACCAGTAGATGATTAGACATTCGTCCAAAGTCCCCCCTCAACCGCCGAACAGTCAAGCATCCAACAGCCTCCCACCACTCTCCATAAATCAACTCAGAATCCCTCAGCGCTCAGGGCCATCTTCCCCACGTGTACTTATGGACCTCTCGCTTATTAAACAACCTGTTTCCCATTACCAGTTCCTATCCATTCACTAACCTGTCGTGTTATCTCCTCTGTCATCTCTTCCTGGAAAGCCATACCTCTTCTTTACATTTAACACCACGTCTCCATTTCTTGTATTTTTATCCTCCTCACTAATCGATTCGGGCTAATCCAGAATTGCACCATCTCCTCTTCACTCCTTTCGCTACCTGATCCGAAACCAATAATAAATGCTCATTTTTCTAAAGCGAAACTTGACCTTCACCTTCATCAATCTTGAAGATACATCCTTCCACTCGGTAACGCTATTAGCCAACTGATTACTCGATTACACCCCCACACTTTCTCACTCCCACTTTCCTTCACGCCCGTCTTCCTTTCACTTGCCACACCAAACTCACATTCACCCATACCTTTCAATTTTGTCTCATTTAGCATGGACACAAAAAACTTCCTCCTCGCAAACATCTCGCCAATCTCGCTCCTCATTGCATCCTCCTTACTACAACCAAGAATATTATGCGACAGGACCAATCGCATTCGGATGAACTGGGTCTGTCCTCCTCCGCTCGTCTTGCAGTCTTAGAGAGAGAAAAATATATTTATTGCTGGAAATCCTCAGTCCCCTTGCCTCGCCCTTATTTTTCGCCTCCTACGACACGAAAGGAGAAAGGTAGCAAATATTCAGACAAGGAACAGGGGCTACAAACTGACATCAGGCAGGCGCTAAAAAGCGTGCATGATACTGTTTTTGTGATATTGTTTTTCACGCATTACTCACGATCAAATAAAAGTTCGAATTATTGGATTAATATGCAATGCTTATACATAATTTAATATTATTGTTTTTCTAGCCAAAAATAATAGTTCCAGTACATTTTACAACAATTACCCAAATTTTAGCCGTAATGTGCCATGATGGCCGTAAAGAAATGTGGTTCATTAGCTTGTCAATGTTAGTGGGCTGCAAAGCAAAGTTGCATAAGCCCATCAGCTATTCAATGTTATTTCTACGTGAACGAGAGTGCAGTTATTGAGGTGTAGGGAATTGAAACTGAACTGGCAATACTCCACTCCGCTTACCATGATCAGTAGTAACTGGTCAAAAATAAATAAACATCGAGTCTGATTTTTTTTAACAAATATTATGTTTAGTTGCCTTTTTTTACGTTGTATTATTAGTACGAAAAATATTTCACTAATCTTTTGGAAATATGAAATGCCTCACGTATTTCACTTGCATAGACTAAAAAATATCTAATGCGGGTGGTAGCTTTTCCATGCATGAATTTATCAACGCTGTCTCAAACTGGTTGATGACCGAAAAATTAGAGTCATAGAATCCATGAACCACATTCCATACGCCGCATTGATATGGATAGATTCATCACAGACAGCATCCACATCAATCCTCATACATACACCTACCCCTCCAGTCCCCCCTGCCCCACCCATCGCCACCACATCATTCATTCGCTGCCGTTTTATTCCAGACATAAAAGAAGTCGCGGGGGAAATTAGAGGGGAACATTCAAATTAAAAGCGTTCGTGGCTGCCTGGTTCAGAACACAAGGAAGGAAGCCAGGCACTAAGGGATGGAAGGCAGAGAATTAAGAGAAGGAGGCAGGGCATTAACAGAAATAAGCCAAGCAAAAAACTGTGCGTATCAAAGCCTGGCTGCTCCATGGAGTAGAGACAATGGTGCGGGATAGGCGTGATTAAAACCACCGTCGGTGGAGCAGATCGACGTTGGATGGTCAGAGCTGTGAGTGCAAGCGTTCGTGTGTGTAAAAGCGTGGGAAATCGTGTGTGAAAAGTGATGGATTATTTGATGGGAATTATGGCAAGGTGGTGGCTGTGGTGACGCTCTTGCATTTCTTGTGGCGGGTTCACATGTGATCAAATAAGTTAGTGTTTTATATTTTTGTGCTCACTAATAAAGGGAAAACACTTCTTTTTGGTACTTGAAAATATTTGTAAATGAATCATACATTATTTCACTTGAGTGAAGTCACGTAGCTTAGGGAAAATATAGCATGTTTCGTCTCCACTGATTAGTGGTGAACGTTTTCACTTAAATTATTGGCACATTTTGAAAACACGTAATCTAATTGGCTACATGTCGAAAAACATTGGTGCCAAGAGATTAACTAATCTATTCCGGTTAGTGAGGAGCCTTTGAAAAAAAATTACACTCATCGGCAGAGAAATCGAGATCGTTATATCTGTTTATATGCCAATATAAGCAGACATGGGCATCTCATCTCGGCTAAGCCAGTCTTACTGTAAATTCAATTTTGGAGCACAGGCCTACTACAACTACTAATACTATTTCAGGCCTACTACTACTACTACTACTGATACTAGTAGTAGTAGGCACAGGCCTACTACTACTACTGATACTACTACCCAGCAGTCAGCACACAATCAGTAAAGCAAAGTTTTTACTATTTGATTATCACGTCTTAATTATTCAAACGCTCGCGATTCGAACAGAAAAATCTTCACTTATCTAAGTGGTCAGTCTGAACCACACTGTTCACTGTTCGCTATCTTCACTTATCTAAGTGGTCAGTCTGAACCACACTGTTCACTGTTCGCTATCTTCACTTATCTAAGTGGTCACTCTGAACCACACTGTTCACTGTTCGCTATCTTCACTTATCTATGTGGTCAGTCTGAACCACACTGTTCACTGTTCGCTATCTTCACTTATCTAAGTGGTCAGTCTGAACCACACTGTTCACTGTTCGCTATCTTCACTTATCTAAGTGGTCAGTCTGAACCACACTGTTCACTGTTCGCTATCTTCACTTATCTAAGTGGTCAGTCTGAACCACAC
>SDVV010036160.1:0-10978 GCA_016164225.1 Gammarus roeselii
TGACTCTCATACCAATACGAGTAAATGGCATAAATGTGGGCTCATGACAGGGAGTTATGCTGCACAAATAATCAAAAATGGTGCCCTGCTACAGCGAGAGAGCGTGCAATGGATAGGCGTGAGTGGAAAAGTATTGCGAATGAATAATTTTTGACTTCGCCTTGATGCGCTTTGTCGTTTAGGGCGTATTGTGGATGGACGTGGGTGAGTGAGGGCACAGCAATTACGACGGAGTAGGGGTAAACCAGTTGAAACTGTTAGGCCCTGCTGCTGACACTGATTTCAGACCTAACACCTGACCCGAAGTATGTGTATCGGGTCGGCCTTTAACGCTAATGGGCTAAGTTATGGAATGGGTGTGAGTGCATGAAAGGAATGTGTGGTGGGCCTTGCCGTCAGGCACCACTCTTATGAGGGATTCGGCCTTGAGTCTGTATCTGGAGCTGTACGTTTTGACTCGCCAGGCACCAATTCCAGTCTGGAGATCCGCCAAGGGCTCACGAGCGACGACTACCTCCTGGAACGCCTCCAGCAGGATGCTGGCGGAGATACAGTGCACAGGGGCAAAGAGCACGTCGTCTCCTTCGACACGGGCTTCTACGTGAGGTTACGAGGATACTTTCAACCCGACTCGCAGCTAGCTATCGTTTACACATCGTTCAGCTACCTTGGCAGTGAGTGATGGGAAGGAGCTGTTTATAATTGTCTCCAGTTAAGACTAAAATATATCAATCTGTCTTTTCCAGATCAGTAGTGTCATGCCGTTCAGACATCAGAGGGTCAATACTTATCACGCAGTTTGAAAGCATTGTTTTCATTTTGTGGTGTTGACGTTTTCGTTAAGTAGTTTTGCTGGCCATAAGAACATGAAATCATTGTTTTCAGCTGTCCGATTGGTGTGCAGGTACACGTTATTTATTTCTGACTGTGCTCGTTGTTTATTATGCCATTCAACAAATGCGACAAAGGAAGCACTAGTTACAGAGTAATGAGAAACAAATGAAATTGAGTGCATTGGGCCACGTTGGTGGGGAATGGAATTTATTTATTTATTTGTCCAATATTGGATGCTCGACACGCTTATCTAGTTGAATATCTTCCAATTTTAGAAGGGGAGCTAAGTTCTCATACGTTGAGCAACAAAGAAATAAGTAAAGTTTGTTTTTAGATTGTTCTTAGGTGGGTCAAAGTATAGCGGGAAATGTTTCTTCGGTAGAGGGTCTGGCAAATTGGCCAGATATCATTGTCCATGACTCTTTCAGACGAAGCAGAAAGAAAGTACCGCATTAGTGTACATGTTTTCCACCTTGTTGCTAGGCTGCTACTCCCTGACTGACCTGAAGTGCCGCAACCGTCGATGCATCCCCAAGCTGCTGCGTTGCGACGGTTTCGATCACTGCGGGGACCAGTCGGACGAGCCGCCCTCCTGCTACGCCCGCCCAGGGGAGAGTGAGTAAAGGGAGAAGGGGGAAAGGGGAGGAGGATTAGGATAAATTGTGGGAGGTGAGGAATTAGGCGAGGTTAGGGATTGGGGGAGTCTTTTAGCTGAGGTATCGGAGGAGGTGTTAGCTGGAGGATAGGGGTAGGTGATAGCTGGAAGATAGGGGTAGGTGAGGGTTAGCGGGAGGAGGGACATGAGGGAGAGGGGAAGAGGAGATGTGAGGGTTTGACGGATGAGCTGAGGTGAGGATTATGGAATGGAGGAGTAAAGGCTAAGGGAATGAAAGGAGTTGACGGCCGGAAGAAAGTTGGGTGGGCGGAGGCTAGAGGGATGGGGAGAAGTTAGGGAAAAGGAAATGCAACGTTCGACAGCTACAAAATGATGCCAGCTTGTGCCGTGAACTATTTACTTTCATGTTCACCATTTTTGAGGAGTTGCACTCATAAATTCCAGCGCGCGGACACCAAATTAAAATAAACATTTTTTTAATGAATATTTGTGGAAATAATTGTTCAAATAACTACTGATTTAACTTTCCCACTCTTCTGTTATTTTCAGTGGGCGGTGAAGAGGCCCCTCTGACCCCCAAGAACCCCGACTGGTGGTACCAGCACACCCCCAACTACTACTTTCCATACCGAAACCCGTTGTTCAGCCAACAACAGGGGTCGGGAGTGCTGCTTCTGTCCTCACTCTTCAGTGAGTCGTTTTATTGTTCCATCAGCCCTTTATTACAGACTCTTAGTCTTCCATCTGTAACTTACACTGAGTTGCTTTTACCGATTCATAGGTCAGATCCTTCATTGAGAAAATTATTAGATTAGAGTGTTAAGGCATTGAGAAAATGAACCCAACTGCATGAACCAGAACAAACTTTAGTTGAAGGTTCTTCGGCTGTTTGGAGAACCTTCTCCCTCTCTTCCTCTCTTGCCTCCCCCGTCTCAGCCCGGAAAGATAGGACATAATTATTAGCATGGTATAAAATGAACAGAAGTGCAATTTTGCAAAACATTGCAAAACATGGCAAAACAAAGAAATTACGAGTCTGTGATGAGAAAATGGGGGTTCAAACTGAAATTTCAAAATTGAACCATTAGCATTTTTATTTACACCACGTTGAAATTTTCCACGAGGGGGCTTGAAAAAATGATTGCCAACTCGATATCCCTGACCACTGAATTGAAAAACAACGTAATTACACTAGTTTTGAAGATCAGTTGAATTGAAAATTTGTACATTATTTGTTGACCGGCCGTTGTGCACCGAAGTGCTATCATACAGCGTACATACAATGTTTGACTAACACCGAAAGGGAGAGGACCGACCCTAGGGAGTATCGTTCTGGAAGACATCGATATTCTGCATTCTATGCATCAATATATACCTGTATTCATTTTATGTTAATATTCAACTCTTCTTGTTGTGTGTCAGTCTTGGTGCTGGTGATCGTGGCCCTGATTGGCTTCCTCATTCGCACGGGGGGGTCAGAGCAGGGCTCCTCTCGAGTCCGTAGGCCACACAGGAGCCGTGAGTACACCCGATGACGTCATGCGGGATGGGCGTTGGTTTGAGAAGGAACAAAGTGCCTCCGGGCTCAGACGACGCACAGGAGCGTGGTATACCCGATAACATCATATAGGAAGGCAGAGAGATGACAGAGCTCCTTCCAGGCTCATAGGCCGAACAACCGCTGTTAGTATACCCGATGTAGTCATGCAGTGGGGAAGAGCTTCTCTCCGATCCGAAGTCCGCAGAGAAGCAGTGAGTATACCCAATGACGGCATGCGAGGCGGGCGCTGCTCAGAGGGGGAACAGCTCCTCCCAGGCTCCCATGCCACACACGATCAATGAATATAGCCGAAGATGACATGCAAGGGTAAGGCTTTCGGATGACGACGGCAGGTAAATTGTATCCGTGTCCCCAGTGCGTTCAGGGGGTATTTAGGATGGGTTCGTTGCGGCTTGAATACAAAAGTTGGAGGAAACATTTATTAGTAACAGGATATATTTAATGTAATCGAATTGAGTCCTTAATTTGTCCGTGTTTCCGTCGACAAAGGAATTCATGACACCATTTCTTGTATTTATGTGTATAGTTGTTTGGATACACCTTTATGACGGTGGGAATAATATAATTCCATCAAAAACATGAAACTATTCTGACTTAATTCTTCATGTTCTTCATTAGACGGAAAATTTCCGACTAAATTATTATCAAAGATCACAAAATAATCTGTTCAAAGGCAAACGAGACTGCCAGCGCACGATTGCCAGCGCACGATTGCCTGCACACGATTGCCACCACACGATTGCCACCACACGATTGCCACCACACGATTGCGAAACGAATCAACTATCAACTCCTATAATAAGGGTCTTTTACTAAACCCATATACATTCCCTAAGAGAAGAAGCTCGTCGACCCCACCAAATAATATTGCAAGTTAACGACTCAATTATTCTACTTCTCGTATTTTAAAGGCGAACTTCCATGAATTTATGCTGTTGAAATGAAGTTTTCATTTGGATTATACTCATTCGAAAAAAAATATTAAGGATGCTGGGATTTAACCCTGCGTTTACGAGACTGTGCGGATCCATCAATCTAGAATCTCTTTGAATATTGTTAGGAAACGTCTCAAAGCAAAAACGTCGCTTTGTGTGTCATTAAAAAATGTGATCCAACAGATTTGCGGCTTCTGAAAAGTACCAACTGGCGCAACGATATTGATCTAACTTTATAAATAAATTAGAGCTCCGACCGCCACGTAACTTGGTAACCACTTCACTCATTCTTTACTGATCTGAGTCTAAGCCAGTAAAACTCAGTGCGTTTGGAGGGGTGGATGCCATTGTAAAATCGTATTTTCAATCAGCGATGTCAGATGCCTATACATCTTAATTGCTGAACACGTCGAAGTATTCTTCAATTATAGGTAATAAAATCTAAGTAAAATATGCCTTTTTGCCACGTAACTCACAATGGTTGAACAAATGTATCTACGCTATCAAAAATGCCCCATTAGTTCGCTTCTGTGATTGTCCAACAAATTTACCTCCTACCACAATTTCCTATCTTGCCAGACTCGCTCAATGACGGGGTCGAGATTTTTGATGCGTCGGCCGACGACCCTCCGATGTACGAGGCTCCTCCAGACTATGAGGAGGTCGTCAAGCTGATACTGTCGGGGAACAACCTCAAGGTGAGTCTTGGGCTTACGGCTGGGAGGAAGAGACTAGGTCGATTTGGCAACTGGAATTTAGTTTTTGGCTAGCCTGTGCATTATGAGATTCAGGATGTATATTGGAGATACGCGTTCTTTTAGGTACTCATTTGGACCGATGCTTCGTCTTTAATTTCTAGGCGTTCACTTCCCAAACTGACTGGAGTTTTTTCGCGAGTCCAGCTTGTAATTCGTTTATTCTGCCGCAAGCAATTAGTTATCTCTTCGAGGAGATGAATCACTGGCAGAAATGGAGCTGTGTCGGATAGAATTCAAACTGATCACAAAAGTATCACTTAATAGAAAATAATCGTTTATAGTAGGTCAAAACCATTTGTTCACTGATCGAAAGGATTAAGGGTTTAAAATGATTTTTTAAAGGATTTTTTCCAGATATAATCACATGTTGACAAAATAACAGAAATATCAGAATACACAGACGCTACGTACCAAGTCTTCGTCAGCGTGAGCTGTCCTGAAGACAGCATTTGCTACTTAGGTGAATTTAATATTAACTTATAACTAGAGTTGAGGAGTAAGGACCAACCGATTGACATTATTGGAGGACATCCTCTACTCTCCACTTTTCAATATGTCGAGACAGATGCAAGCATAACATCGGACCAATAATTTCAAGAAAAATAAGCAGAGTAAGTCGGATCACTCGTTTACTTTATCATGACTATTTACTGTTTCAACTGTCATTTACTAAAAACTTTAGAGCAGAAAATGTCTGACATGAGGTTGTCTATTACATTACTCACACATTGTTTGGCGTACGATGACACCAATTTGAAACGCTGCATAGTTAGCATGGCATATTAACATATGCACAAGGGAAAGAAGTATTTCAATGGGTCGTAATCGATGGGTACAATACATGAACGGATTTCTACATGAACAAGATGATGGAAAATTTGAGCATATGAGGCGAGAAAAAAATGTAAGGAAAGCATCTATAAGATGAAACTGATGAAACATAAATAGTTGAATCGGTAAATTGCATAGCAGAAATAAATTACAATTCAAGAATTTCTGCAGGTACAAGTTCAACAGGTTTTAATTTAGTTTACGTTTAAAGGTAGCAATACTTCTGCCTGTCCTTATATCTATGGTAATCGGATTCCAGGTTTTAGCAGCTCTGTATTTTAAAAGAAGTTGGGACTGTGTTGACGAGTTTCGGGGAATTTGCAAATCCGCATTGTTGCGAAGATCATACATGGAATTATTTCTAATGAAAAAAACCGTTATCAATGTCATTTAAAAGATTCAAAGCTTTGTAGACAAACACCGCAGTGGAAAAGTTAATGTTTTGACACAGTGGGAGGATTTTCCATTGACAAAAGAGAGGCAACGTGTGGTCACGTCTGCTAGCATGTGGTAGTGTTCTGATGACACGCTTTTGACTATGAACGATAGGTCTTAAGTTTGTTTTGAAGGTAGACGCATACACGTTTACACAATCCGCCAGAAAGGGATGAATAAGGTTATAGTACAAAAGATTTTTAGCAGGAGTCGTAAGACAATTTCTAATTTTGTATAGGATATCAAACGATTTGGATAATTTCCCGGCAACAAATGAGACGTACTATTAAACCGAGAAACTTTGTTCTTGCTACATATGCCAACTGTTGGCATATGTTTTTGCTACGTATGCCCATTCCTAACACACAAGTCGAACAGTTCAATCCGACTTGTGTGTTAAGAATGGGTGTCATCCTCCTGGAAAATATCATGACCTGCGTCTTGTCGACATTTAGCGTCAGCTTGTTGGATGTGAACCAGTTTGAAATGTTAACCAATTAGTTATTCATATTAGTAATGATATCATGGAGTTTTTTCCGGTCGAATAAACTGTAGTATCATCTGCAAAAAGTAAAAAGGATAACCCGTCGCTAGTGTTTAATATGTCATTAATATATATAAGGAAGAGCAAAGGCCAAAGGATCGACCCTTGCGGAACTTTAACATTTAATGCACTGGCAGATGATGATTTTTTATTCCAAGTCACGAGGTGTTGTCTATCAAGAAGAAGAAACTTTATATCCAGTTCTTATCCATGGAATGAACTTCATATTGCTGTAATTTTGAAACCAAAATCTCATGATTCAAGCAATCGACCGCTTTGCTAAGATCCATAAAAGTTGCAACGGTGACTTCACCACTGCCAAACCCATCAACAACGACTCCTTCACATTTCAAATATAGCATGCTCTGTATTCCTGAAAGCCAAATTGATTTTGGCTAAGTAGGTTATTTGAGACAAAATGAGTAGATAGTCTAGAATAAAATACTTTTTCATAAGCTTTGCTTAAGACGGGCAGGACTGATATTGGGCGATAATTTTTTTTGTCTGTTTTGCTATCATGTTTATAAATTGGACTAATTTTAGCAATTTTAAGCGCATCATGAAAAATTATTTGCATGAGAGACTTATTGATAAGTTGTGTCAAGGATGCTACAATAGTCCCAGATATAGCTTCAATTACATTGGTTGGGATGTTATCCCAGCCAGCGCTGCAACAATATTTTAAATCAATAATGACTGCTTCAACTTCGTTTGGGTCGGTAGGGTTAAAGATTGGCTGTTCAGGAATTGCATTCTCTAAATAATGTTCAAGAGGGATGTTGTTGCTAATAATTGATTCACTTAGAGTATTAGGAATACTATTGAAGCAATTATTAAAAGCATTTGAAATCATTTGAGGATCAGTGATGACTTCATCATCAATAATAATTGAATCCGAATTACTCTGTTTATTTTTTCTTAGAAGGCTGCTTATGATTTTCTAGATTTTTTTTTATATTTCCTTGAGAGGTCTATATCATATTTTGGATATGGTTTTCACGAGCGATATTTGTCAGTTTAGTGAAAGCATTTTTGTATCGTTTAAATTAGTCTCTACGAGGGATGGTATGCCTTTGTATCTACGGTACAGTCTGTCCTTCTTTTTTTGTGAGGCAAGTAAGCCAGGTGTCATCCGCAGATTTTTAGCTAGTTTGTAGCTTAGCTCTTTAGTTGAAAGCGGAAAATGCACCTCGAACAGTTCAATTGATATGCTATGGAACTGCGTGAAAGCATCATTTGAGTTTACTGTGGATAGTATCTCATTAAAGTCATAAGCTACCAGCGCCTCTTTAAAGCTTTGAATGTCACGGTTGATATATTTACGATAGGTAATTATAGTCGGGTTACGGGGTACGTGAGAATTCGGTTTTGCATGAAAATTGGGTAATGGTTGGGGACATCGGAAATGATCACAGCTGCACGAGTTACACTATTAAAATCGTTGGTGAAAATGTTATTTATTAAAGTTGTGGATCCAGCAGTTGTGGATCCAGCAGCTGATACTGAAGCAGATTTACGTTGAAATTAACCATAATATACACTTTATTATGGACTGCGTCAATGCCACTGATCATTTCATTCATCTCCAGCAAGAAACTTTCTACGGATATTTGAGAGGCTCTACGGTAAACCATACCTATTGTATTAACTTCGTTATCACAATAAATGTCGACAAAAAGAGTCTCAATTCCTGGCCTGATGAAAGAGAGTTTAGGTCTCGGTACAACAGTTAGCCTGTTTTTTATGAATAAACAAACACCTCCCTTGTTACTCATTTTATTGTTTGTATACAAATTGTAACGTGATAAATTATATGAGTCCTGTAATTCGTTTGTCAATTTGGTTTCACCGAGGCCTAGCACAGTAGGGGTAAATTTGTCTGTTATATTGATTTGAAGGCTAAGAAAGTTCTCTTTCAAACTTGCAACATTTAATGCCATGCAGGTGAAATTGTTTCCTAATGAAATTTCATGGCGAGGGAGCTCATCACCAGGAATTATCTGACCCTCCGGAATATTCATTCTCATTTGTAAATCTATATCGATTTCGTGGAAAACATTGTTGAAATTATTTTCAATTTATTACATTGCACGATCAAAGAAATTAATATTGTTTATCTGTTCCTCCATTTAGAGTTTTGAGCTATTAATAGAGAAGTTCGGGGGGGCTGCTTGTTCATTTACAAATATGTTGTAATTAATTTTTGTAACAATCATATCCTGACACGAGAAAAGTACAATGTTGTAGAACACGCACCAATTTACAATATTTGATGACATATAATGGAGAATGTCGGCAAAGAGAAAGTTGTTGATGACGTTTTCTTGTCATATTCAAGTACGGTAAAAGTGAGATATCATACCTTATGCAAGTTTTTGTGCAAATACAACAAGTCGAGCATGACACTCGATGCAAGAGTTGGATTGGGGAAGGATATTCTAGATCTGAAAATATTAAAATTAAAAGATGGAAGCTTGCCACCAATGAAAAATTGTTTAATAATCGTCAATACAGTCATTACTAATAGCTGCTTTAGACAAAATGAAGCTGCTCGTAAATCAAAGACTCAAAGACAGCCAAGATGTACGATTTTTTTGTCATAATTTATATATCCTTGATACCGTTCTAATCAGCTGGTACGTCGCCCTGGAGGTATGACGGCTTGGGTGCCCAACATCGAAAACCACAGCAACCCTAACACTGACGGCGCAGGCAGCAGTGATCTCGGGTCAGCTCCCCCTACTCAGGATCTACTCACGCCCATGGATTCTGAAGACTTCAACACAGAAAGGGCTACAGGTATTAGTGTGGCCTCCACTCAGGGCCAGGAGTTGGTGTCCCGAAGTCCCTTCAAGCGAGACCATGAAGCGTGGGCCCGGAAGAGCCGAAGGACCCGGCATACCTCGCTTGATCTAGACCAGAAAATGGAAGTTGTCATATGGGACCCAAATCAAGCTTCTACCAGGTCAGTATACCTTTAGTATGGTGGGTTCCTTCATTTCAATTGGCGTTTCAGTATATCAAGGTTCTTAGTGAGAGGATGCATTCAAGTACGATAAATATTTATAATAATATCAAATGGGAACGAACAATCATTCTTCACGCCAGAAATGAATTGATTTGTTTGTGAATACCTTTCTGAATGAGAGCCCCGCCTTCAGATTCCATTTTTCTTAGGGACACTTTATTACGGCACAAAATCGTAGATCAGTTAATCGTTGATTAACGAAGTTAACATTTTTGTTAAAGATTCAACTTTTCCGTTAACTTCGGCAATCATTACCAGACTAATTAATTAATCGTTACATGTCGTTCCCGTAAACTCAATTCCGTTAACCCAAAAATCATATACACCGACAGTCGGTGTCCTGCTAAAACTGCGCTACGTTCGGTTGAATTTTTCTTCTAGAAGATTTTTTTCAAAGAAGTGCAGCCTCAGCAATGACTGCGTGGGCCGTTTACTGCAATGAGTGTCAGTTTGAAAATAGAGGATGGTGAGAGAGGCGGATGTGGACGCCTCTGTGGCAGTGACCGGTGTAACTCCGTCGACCAGCTGTGCGTGTCGAGCGTTCGACTGTGTCATTGGCCTGTTCGTCACCAGCATCTGACAGTGATGCTGGCAAATAGAGGATGGTGAGAGAGGCGGGTGTGGACGCCTCTGTGGCAGTGACCGGTGTAACTCCGTCGACCAGCTGTGCGTGTCGAGCGTTCGACTGTGTTATTGGCCTGTTCGTCACCAGCATCTGACAGTGATGCTGGCAAATGGTCAAACCTTTCTGAAGCCCTTTTGTTGCTATGCCAGGAACTCTTGGTCACGTACATCGCGTTAATCTTTCCTGTGCTTGCAGACTATTTTTGTGTGTGAGCGCATAGTCATGTCTGCCTTGTTGTGGCTGTGACTGTTGGATTGTGCAGGTGTGGTTATATTGAATTAGAGCGCTTGGTGTTGAGCTGCCTTGCAGAGACAGTGTGATAATAGTGGGGAAAGTCGTAGTTTTAGAAAGTGTCTCTGGAGGGCAGAAACTGATGGTGCTGATGCAGGACTGGTAGGGCAGTGTCTGATGGTGCTGATGCAGGACTGGAGGGCAGTGACTGATGGTGCTGATGCAGGACTGGAGGGCAGTGACTGATGGTGCTGATGCAGGACTGGAGGGCAGTGACTGATGGTGCTGATGCAGGACTGGTAGGGTAGTGACTGATGGTGCTGATGCAGGACTGGAGGGCAGTGATTGATGGTGCTGATGCAGGACTGGAGGACAGTGACTGATGGTGCTGATGCAGGACTGGAGGGCAGTGACTGATGGTGCTGATGCAGGACTGGAGGGCAGTGACTGATGGTGCTGATGCAGGTCTGGAGGGCAGTGACTGACGGTGCTGATGCAGGACTAGAGGGCAGTGACTGATGGTGCTGATGCAGGACTGGAGGGCAGTGACTGATGGGGCTGATGCAGGACTGGAGGGCAG